>CANXYC011461329.1:0-15666 GCA_948193065.1 Aleurites moluccanus
GTTTATTTTTCTGTATGATTTTCAAATAAATAAAATAAGTCCATTTACATTCACTTTTATTCTTTTCTTTATTCAAAAATAATGCTAAATCCATAAAAACTCGAAGGGGCTGTAAAATGACCATTTTGCCCCCAGTTCACCCAAAATTCAAAATTTCTTGATTTTGTCCTAACTGACTTTAAACCACTTATATGCCTAAAATTAGGTCATATAACATGCATAACTATCAATTTCATGCATATATACATCATATAAAAATTTCCCCCTAAGTCCCCCTTAAGGGTCCCTATAGGGTTTAAGTTGAGGTGTTACAGGCGGACTGAATAAAAACTCTCATACTCTTTACCCTAGTCTCATCCTTACCAATCTTGAAAGAATTTCTTATTTGTGCCTTATTCCTCTACTCTCTAGCAATCCTCACCTCCATTTTATGGTTCTCTATAACCCTTGCCTTGTCCACCAATATGTAGAAAGAATCAAAATCCTGAACTAACAAGATCTTAAACAATAGGGTTATCAATATCCTCCTGAATTTATGGATACGTGTTGTATCACTTGGAAACAAAGCAAGAACAAACTTGCTCAAAGTGTTGAACTTCTTAGCATACTCAGAAACTGACATCTCGTGTGACTACACCAATTGCTCAAATTCCAAAGAGTTAACCTCTCTCTAATAGACTCTGGTAAAAACTCTTCTACTACCAGTTCCTTGAATTGATCCTAAGAATTTTCCTCATTACCTCAAAGCAAACCAGCTATACTCCTTTTGTTGGTGGTTACGAATTTAGACCTCAGGGCATATTTTAATATCAAGCCATCTGGGCCTTTTATGACAATGTCAGCTCCGTTCCTTTCCATATTGCTGGCTCATTTACATATAAGTTCCATATTAAATCATTATTAGTCAAGATAAGTTCAGAATTGGACCTGGATGTAAAAGGCTGTCCTGGCAAAATTGGCTTGTTATCCTTTGAGAAGGGATATTCAAAGATGAGTCTTAATAGCCGAGCGAGGCCTGTCTCTAACACACACTACCTAAGCTTGACTGACCATAACAACATTATCCTTAACGTTTTTGGCCTGTGTATCACTTTGCTCATAGGTTGGTCTATCACCATAACTCCCTGATGCGACTACAAGTAGACCTTGTACTTCCTTGCAGATAACAATAACAATAGGCAAGCTTTTCTAAAGGCTGATAATTGAGCTCAACTCCTTCTAAGACTCGTCTGAAATAGTACACAAGCCTTTAGATTACACCTTCTTTCCTCAACAACACAGAACTGACTACTTAATTTGAGGCAACAAGTATATCATTAGTTTTTTTACTGGTAGGGGTCTACTCAAACCATGTTCTGAGCTCATAAATTTCTTCAATTCCTCAAAAGCTTTTTAGCACTTCTAGCTCCATTCAAAGTTGTATTTCTTTCGAAGCTTCTTGAAGAAAGGCAAGTGCTTCTCAGCAGATCGAGACATGAATTTGTTAAGGGCAACTATACGACCAGTGATCCTTTGTACTTCCTTTATATTACGAGGAGGATTCATGTCAAGGATGGCCTTGAACTTTTTTTAATTGGGCTAAATTCCTTTCTCGCTAACCATATACCCCAAGAACTTGCCTCATTGGATGAAGAAAGTGCATTTCTCAGGGTTCAGTTTCATGCCATAATCCGTCATTATTCTACATACATCTATTAAGTCTTAGACATGTTGTTTGAAATCTTTTCTTTTCACGATCATATCATCCACATAAGCTTTGACACTCCTACCCATTTGATCTTTAAACATTTTTTTTGATGAGGTGTTGGTAAGTGGCTCCAGTGTTCATTAGCCTAAAAGACATATATGTATAGCAATATGTGTCCTTTTCTTTAATACAGTAAGTTTTTCCTCATCTTCCGAATGCATTCCTATTTAATGGTGCCCCTGCTTCACATTTGTCATGTCCCGATTTTGAAATATAACGGTCCTAGGATGCAGAAAATGCCAGAGGCTACCGGTACCCGTAGAACCTTGTATCATATCTTATAATCAATTAATATCTTATGACTATCCAAATTATGTACTTATTATTCATTATGTATTTTGTCACCCTATATTCTTCCATTTTGTAATCTGACATCCATATATCTATAATCATTATCCATATATGCAATATTAATGTTTAGCCTCTATATAACATCATATATTTATAAATACAGTCTAACTATAACCTGTTATACACTACCATGGAGTAACTAAAATATATACATGATATAGTATTCAAAATAATTACACTGTCAAAAGATAATCTGCAGTAATCCACAGAAGAAAGAGAATCTGGATTTTGACTTATATTTTGAACCTGAAAAATGATAAACAACTAAAGGAATGAGTATATAATAAATCTAATATGCATCACTTTAAGGCAAAGGTTAGGTAATAAACAAATAAATAGGTAAATAATCAATAAATAGTAGGGTTGCACACTAAATTATAGAATGAGGAAAAGTTAACAGAATCAATGGTTTGAAATCAATGAACAAGTCAACAATACTCATGTCATGTAGATAAGATAGATAATGGGCCATGAACACATGTAAACTCATATCATATCATATAATATACATAAGGCTGATCAGGCACCTATGGCTAGGACAGTTAACCCTTCTCAACAAAGGTTCCATATAAACAATATGCACATTGCCAACGGTATTTACCAACTACCCCATCGGAGAGGAAGCTCTGTCAAATCAACATATTATCCAAGAAAAGAATGAAATGGATCAATGGACATCAATAGGTAATCAATAGCTCATCAATAAGCAATAGCTTTCAAATCAATCAAATGATACTGTAATTCAATAACTTGTAATCAATGAAGGGTGCATATGGAACAACAATAGGTGTAATAATCAATAAAGGATTGGTATACAATATGGTCATCAAAGGTCAATTGGTTGGCACAATTGGCTAGCCAATGTCGCTGGAGATAATGGCACTCAAATGATAGGCCTACGGAAGAAGCAAATAGTAGGCCTACGAATTTTGAACTAGGCATTTCATCAAACATATGGTGTGCAACTTTCATTAAGCGATTAGATTAGGTTTTGGTACAACATTGACATTGCCCCAATATCAATCAAATAACTCATAATGTAGGCATTACAATGGACATTAGATATCCAACAAATAACATCAAATAAGGGATCAAATAGGCATGTGAATTAAGAAGAAAACCAAGCAAAATACAAAGAGATGAATAATGAACATGGGTTCAGCCTACATTGGGTTTTCAAGGGAGGTTTTCAATCAACATTTCAATGCTATAAATATGTTAAATGATGTATATTAAACTCACCTTATACTTAAAATAAGCTTGGAGAATTGAGTTTCCATCTTAAGCTTCAAAGTAGGCAAAAGTCACATTTCTCCAATTCTTTATGTTCTACACCAAATCAATCACCAATTAAGCTTCCATTAGCATCAATTAAATATAATCTAAGCTAGTTAGACATTAAACATCATTAATCTAGAGTTTGGTAGCAAACAACTTCAATTAGGGCTTCTAAATTTAGGGATTTTCCATCAAATGCATCAATTGATGCAATTGAACACTAAACCTATCTAATTCAATGTCTAATACACTTATTTAACTTAAATAACCAAAGAAATCAACATGTTACCTATTGATGATGATCTTGCCAAATTCCTCTTCCAAAATATTCTTAATTTACTTTGTGTTTCAAGGTGAAAAATTGTTGGCAAATGGAAGAAGCAAGGTTATTTTAGTATTTTCTTTAGGTTTTCCTTTGAAACAAACTTGAAAAATTAGTGGAGGAAAGCTTGATAGGTTCGTCCAAGGTGAAGAAATGGAAGAAGATGAACAAAAAATCTCTAAGTGTTGCTTATATAGCAGGAAGAATTGGCAAATTATACTTTAGTCCTTAAAACTTTCTTTAATTAGACTTTGGCCCTATAATTTTCTGTAACTTATTTTGTTAATTCTGTTGAGATTCAGATTTCAAAGTGGGAAGTAAAATGACTTATTTTTATTTGTAGTTTATCATCATATAGGTTTCAAAGTCATTCTGGGTCAAAGACAGTGGATTTTAAAAAATGCTCCTGAAGTTTCACTTATTTACAGTTTTGCTATTCTATTGATTTTCCATCATCTGTAATACTTTTCCAAACTTTCTTCATATAATTAACTATTATTATTCTTAATCTCTCATTATACAAGCATCTATGAAAAATTAACTTTAATTAGATATTGTATTAATTTTCTTAAATTTCTAAGTATCGACAATGTTTTCGATCTGATAACTAATGAAAATCATTGTGCAACTGTGACAATATTCTAGGGTATTGCAACATTTAAAGAGGATAGATAGTCGAAGACTGTCATCAAGTCAACCAGCTTGTCAATCATAAGTAGGGGAATAAATCCTTAGGATAAGTTTTATTCAAATATATGAAATCTACAATTTTATTCAAATATATGAAATCTACACACATTTTGTGACTCCCATTAGACTTATTTACCGACACCATATTGGCGAGCCATTCTGGATAGTGGACCTCCCTTTTGAATACCGACTCCATCAGTATATCCATTTATTTATCGATAATTTCATGACTTTCCAAGCCAAAACATCTCTTCTTTTGCTTGACAGGTTTAATATTGGAGACCACATTTAACTTATGTACAATAATCTACGGCCGGACCCCCTCTCATATTTGAAGATGATCAAGAAAAGTTGGCTAATTTATTAATAAAAAAGGTGTAAGCCTTTTCAGTTAGCTCATCATTCAGGCTCGCATTTATCATAAAAAACTTTCGAGGATCCTCCTCACTGACCTGGACCTTCTCCAACTTCTCCACTGGCTCTACTCTTTGTTCTGCCACTTAGGTCGGGTAATTCTCATTTAGAACTGCTACTTTCCTGACCCTGACGAGCTGGGTGCCTTTCTTCTTTTTTCGCTTCCCTTTCTTAAAAGGTTGAGGGGTTTCTTGGGACCTATATATAGAAATTCTCTCCCATCCGCTATTGGTATTGTTATCCGCAAATGCTTGATGTTGGTGGATGTGCCTAGATCATACAATAACGGTCTCCCCAACAACATATTGTATGTCAAGGGCATCTTTATCACCATAAAAGTTGCCATTACTATCACACAGTCTGGGGAAGTCCCAATGGCGAAAGGGGGCCTCGCTATCCCTAGAGCAAGTATTTCTAACCCATCCAATGTGCGACTGGGTTATTTAGATCTTCTAAGTCCTCATCCTTTAAACCAATTTTTTATAAGCCTTCGTTGTTATTAAATTCACCAAACTTCCATCATCCACCAGTATCCATTTGACCACATAATTGGGCCATAATGGGTTGGATAACCAATGGGTCGACATAGGGAGTTCTCAGCTAGCTCCCATCGTCTATAATAACATAGGTTCGCCAATTCCCAAAGTACAAGAACTTTAGTTCCTCCTTTCTTCTCCTTTGGGCTTTTTTTTTTTATTGCAACTTTGGAAACTCTCACAAGGCCCTTATGCAATGCAATGGATGACTTCTATTAAGCCATTATTCATAACTTACTTGCTTTTGTCCCTATTAGACTCGCCCTGCTGGCCCCTCTTGAGGCCTCCCCTTAACAAATCTCTTTAGGTAGCCTTCATTAATGAGTCTCTCTATCTCCTCTAAGAGTTGTCTACACTCATTAATGTCATGCCTATTGGTGTCATTAAAATGAATATTTATCTTTCCCTTTTTGGTCTAGGGGAGAACGTAGAGGTGTAGACTTCTTCCAAATATTCTTGTATTTAAAATGCTGTAAATATCTCCTAAGGGGAATCATTCAGCGGGGTATATTGGCAAACCTCTTCCAGCTTAAAAGTCTTAAGAAGCCCATAATTGTGAGCCTTCTGATTCTTCTCTTCCTTTTGCTTCCTTTATCCTTTTCTTTCGACTTTTTTTTTCTTCTTTCCTGCCCCTGCCTCCTTCTCTTTTCTCTTATTCTAGAGAATTTACTGAGGGTGAAGGTATCATCCTACTTGATAAATTCTAAAGCGAGGATCAAAGTATCCTCCAAAGTTTTAGGGGCATGACAACATAGGGCTTTGAAATAGTCCCTATGTGTAGTTCAATTCTGCAGAGTCTCGACAACCTCGGCTTGATCCAAGGGATGATCTTCAAAGCCTCTTTATTAAAAGGTTGATATATAATCTCTCAACAAATCCCCTTTTCTCTACGTAACTATTTCTAGGAAGCGAGTTTTCTCTAAATTAGGATGCTAGAGGTAAACTTCTTAGTAAACAATTCAGCCAATTGAGGGAAGGAAATAATGCTCTCTTCAAGTAGGTTATCGAACCATAAAATGGCTCTCTCTTTCAGAGTTCCTCTAAAGGCTTTGCAGAAAGCTTCATCATTTGTGGTCTGAAACTCCATAGCATGTTTATAATCTATGATATGGATCCTTGGATCTAAGTTGCCACTATACTTCTCCATCACTAGTGGTTTAAATTTGGTTGGCATGCTATATTCTCGAATCCGCTTGACAAATGGCAATTTGAGATTCAAAAGAGATATGTTATTCACATCTTTTTTTGGCTCGCTTTTCCCCATCCTCTCGATGATTTCTTTTACTCTTGCTTCAAGATCTTGGGGCTCTTGCTTGCTAGAGGCTTCTTCCTTGTGCGAAGTCCCTACTTCAAATGGGACTTTATTCAAGCTTTGTTCTACCCTCCTAACTTTTTTTCTCCTACGAGAGCCTAAAATTGAATATCCTTCTGAGTGTTTGGTGAAACAATCCTCATCTCTTTCTGAACTCCTGTACTCAGTGATACTCTTCCTACTAGTATTTATATGAGATATATTATGCCTTCGCCTATGATCTTAGATCTTGTGGGGTGGCTGAGAATGTCTTTCTCCCAGGGAGCATTCCAGCCTTCCTTGGGAGTTAAAACTATCACGTTCTCTTCTATCAATTGAGCCTTCTCTATACCTGATCTTTCCTCCTCACCGTTTATTGGTAACTCCACCTCTCTCAGAACATTCAATCCAGCAGCTCTAATAACTCCTACTCCCAAATCTGCATTTGCTTGGACATTTTCCCCCAAAAGAAGGTGTCTAATTGAGGCCAACATTTGGATGTCCAAAGCAATTTCTAGTTGGTTGGTGGTAGATGTTTGGAACTGATTTTTGGGTAGTGAAGCGATGGTGTTCCTGGTGGATAGGTTAAGGTCAAATGAAGTTTTTGGCTCATCATTTGGGTTTAGGTTTGAAGAGGATGGTACATTGGCTAGTGCTTTAGACATGGTGTCTGTGTTTGAGTAAAGCTTTTACACATCCAAAGGAAATGCATTTTAGAAAGGACTATAAATGTTAAAATCCTTAAGAGAGGAAAAGAGAATTAAAGAGATTATTTGGAGTTTTTATGAAAAAATCGCCCCCATATACGATGCCAATTTGATGAGCTTTAGAAGCCACTCAAATTATTGAATTGGTCTCTTTAATTGGGCCTGAGCCTAAACGGGTGGTTGATAGTCTTTAGATCTATAATATAGAAAATAAACATTAAAGTGCCAAGCCTTAGCTTGGCAAAGGCACTCCAATACTTAAGTTAGAGGATGTCTTTTAGAGAAATTAATGAAAGTTTCAGATAAGCTATTTGAGCTATAAATAGATAATTCTGAATATATAAGTAGTTGTGATAATAAATGAGAGTTACCTCTTATTTATATTAGTTGGAGTTATTTTTTTTACTTGTCAAATGTGACAACTATCCTCATATTATTAGCTTGGTGAGGATGTGGTCATAGCTTCTTAATGCATGTATTATCCCTTATTAGATGGTGAGATAGCTTATCACGTCACTGCCACTTGTTTCTCAAGGCTCCATGTAATCTCCACTAAGCTGGTAAATCATGGTCTACATGTGTTGCCCTATAGTTTGATGTTATGTCAGAGGCAATTTAATGAGGAGAGAGAAATAATTGCCTTCCTCGATTCTCCCTGGTTCGCTTCTCTATAAGGAAACTTTTGTTTTGCGTTACAAGCCTCTTTCCATCGAGCCATTATGGCGATTAGGCGAGGATACCTTCTTCGCATATGATTCCCTGGTCTTTTGAGAACTTCCTGTGAATATGTCCTATGTCGAGTCATTTAGGGCAACAAGGTGATGATACCTTCCTCGCCTTTTGGTCCTCCAGACTTGTCTCATTCTACTGGTCTTGGTTAATTTTAGATTGGGCATGTAATGTGCTTTGCTAGTTGTATCAAGCCTTTGCAACTTGATTCGAGTCTATTGAACCTAGTTCTTGGGATCTCCAATTGCTAAGTTAGGTTTCTACCCTGGAATTTCTTTCTTTACGTTAAGGCTTTTAACCCCATTCCCCTCGATGCGTAGTTTATTTGCTCTTTCGACAATCCTTCTGTTAGCGGATCCACAATATTTTCCTTTGGTTTTACAAAATCTATAGAAATTATACTATTTGAGAGCAACTGCCTAATAGTGTTATGTTTATAATGAATGTGTCTAAATTTATCGTTATATTTTACATTTGTACCCTTGCAATAACTACTTGATTATCGTAGTGTATACAAATTACAGACACTAGTTTTGACCATAATGGAATATCCACCAAAAACTATTGAAGCCACTCTGCTTCTTCACCAGCTTTATCTAAGACGATGAACTCATATTCTACTATCGAGCGCGCTATCAATGTTTGCTTTAAGGACTTCCATTATATAGCGGTGCCTCTTAGTGTGAATACATATCCACTAATTGATTTTGATTCCTTAGAATCTAACATCCAATTGGTTATCCACTAATTCCCAAGTATTATTACTTAGGATGATAATCAATTTCGCTATCTACATCTTCTTTCTAAAAAGGAGCATCTGGAGTTGACATTGCCTCATTAAATGTTTGAGGTTCACCTTCTAACATGTATATTAGAAAGTCAGATATGAATAACTTTGCAATTTTGCAGCCTTTTTACTCATTCGAGGTTCAAGATCTTTTACCTCACATTCATTATCTTTAGATATAGATTCATTTGTTTTTTTTTTTCTGAAATGATTCATATTTTTTCTGAAATGGTTCATCCGAATTTCTATTTCCAGGATATATATTTTCAAAGAATTCAACATTCCTAGATCCTAGGATTGTTTTGGTATGGATTCTGCAATTTTAGATTTGCATACTTTATTTTATGCATTGACAATGAATATGCAATCAACGTTTTTTGGTTCTAGAGGAACCACACACACACACACACACACACTTTGAAATATTTATAGGATAGAGTCCTACCTTTCCATAAGTCATATGGAATTTTACCTATTTTCTATGTTGGAGAGTCTGGAATTGGAGATGGAATTAGAATTGAAATTGGAATTCTCAATTCCAATGTTTGGCAGCTATCTAGAATTAGAATTGAAATTTTAACTACAATTCCATAGAATTCTAATATAACTAAAAAAATAATTCCACAATTTCATTCTCAACCCATAAAAATTACAATTCCATAATCACCACTATAATCCTCTCTCCCACCGCCACCTCCATCTCCAGAGCCACAACTGGTGACGGTGGTCCGCCACCATCGGAGGCGGACCAGCGACGGTGGCTCGCTTGACGGTCATCACTGGTGATGATGGCTTGCTGGACAGTCACCGCCTGCGATGATGACTCGCCGGACTGTCATAGCCGGCGATCCATCCCCAACGCCACCGTCAGTGGTCTACCACCACTTTCAACTCAAACAAACACTTTCATCTTTACCAATTTTTTATTTAATTTCAATTCTAATTCTAATTTTTTTATGTGAAACAAATGTTAGAATTATAAATTCAACAGAATTCTAATTCTATTGAAATTGTCAATTCCAATTCTTGTCCCCAAACGAAACCTAAGAGTATTCTGTTAAGAATGTGATTAGCAGTTAAAATTACTTCCCCCTACAAGCTTTGAGGTAAATTAGAACTTATAAGCATGGCATTAACCATCATTTATAGGATCACCACCACTACTAATAATGTCCTAGTGACATTTTGGATATTAGATAAATAGTTAAAGATTTTGACTATCTTAATTCAATAATAATAAAAGTGCAAACACAATAAAAAATAATCATCTTAACATTATTGTATAAATAATATAAGATATTATTGTAAATAAAACTTATTCACAAGAAAAATATTAAATTGAATAATATCTAAAAAAATAAAAATAACTTAATAATAATTTTAAATCACAATAATCAAAGAGAGATATGAATCAAACCAAATCTTTTTAAGACGATTAGTTATTGTCTTTAATGATAAGTAGAATTGATAAACTTCGTCTCTCAAAATACAACTCTTCAAACCAATTTAAATAGACTCAATTGAATATGATAAAATTATGAGTTCAGGTCATAAATGGGTACAAACTGATTTGTTTATGATACACAAGAAAATCGAATATAAATGAATTGACCTGCATAATCCTCAATGTCAAACTATAAATTCATTTAATTATAATATGTTTTAATGTCAAATATATAATATATGATATACTTAAAACTCTTGAAAGTCATGCAATTTATCATATAAAATTTTCTAATCCTCAGAAATATACTGGCCATAATTAATTCAAAATAGATTATATATATACATAAAATAAAAAATAAATAAATATTTATATGTCATATTTTGATAAAATTTATTTGAATCTATATATTTAAATAGATTAAATGAATCACATATCTGATATGTATAATAAGCATGTTTATATTAGAGTTTGAAAACCTTAACATGATTTTTCTCCTTCAATTTATATTTGTGACAACATTCAAATTGTTAATATATCTATTAATTATACTTAATTTTTAACTTTTAAGTAAGGATATATTCTTATTTCAAGTGAAAATAAATTTATAAAATTATTTTAAGGATCATTTAAAAAAATAAAATATATATATTAAATTTTTTTGTTGTCTTTTATTTTTTTTTAAGTTATTACTTGGAATCAAATGAGAAAAATATTAAATGTCTTTTAAATTTAAAATTAGTATATTGTATATGAAATAAATCAATACTAGAGTCATTTAATTTAAAAATGATTTTTTTTTTAAAAAAAAAATATTTAAAAAGGTATTCTAATGTTATTTTTATATTTTAGCTCATTAATTAATTTTAAATTTATAATATTACTAATTTTCAATTCATTTATAAATTTTATTAATTTTAGGAGAATTTAATTGAAATGAAGGATATGTTTGGATAGTGGAATTGAAATTAAAAATTTTAATTTTAATTTTAATTCTAATTCTAATTCTTTAAAATTAGATCATTGTGTTGAAATTGTAATTCAGACTTTTGTATCATACAAAGAATTAAAAGTGAAATTCCAAAAAACTAAATATTGGTGGTGAGGCACCACCGCCACCAACTGTGGTAGTGACAATAATGACGATGGTCGGCGCTAATCATAGTGGTACTGACACCGATTATGGTGGCAGCGGCCTACACCAGTGGTGATAGTGGACCACTGTTGCCATCTGTGATGGTAGGTAGCAGCTGATGCTGGAGGTGGTAATGCTCAGTGGTCAACATCGGCAATGGTGGTGATAGCCAATGTTGGCAATGGTGTCAGCGGCCAACCCCGACAACGACAATGGTGGCTAGTATCGACGGTGGTGATGGAGGTAGCGATGGCGAACCACTACCGCTATTGATAGTGGTGGTGGTAGGGGTGGCGTTGGTGGTTGTGAAATTATAATTTTTAAGGGTTGAGTTAATAATTATGAAATTGTTTTTCTATTATGTTATAATTCAAAGTAAATGTGGATAAAATTCTAATTATAATTTAAATATGCTGGAAAATGGTGAAATTGAAATTGAACCCTTTAATTCTATTCCAATTTTAATTCTAATTTTAAATCCTCCAAACGGACTCCAACTAAATTTATAATATTAATGATATAGATTTCTAAATAAATTTTTATTTAGTCGTTTATATTAAAAATATTTTTAATGTTATAGTAGCCTACTAAATAATTTTTTTTACGTCTTTGCTGATTATAACATCACTTATTTACGAGAACATTAACATGAATATAAAATACTATTCAAAATAAAAGAAATTATTATGTAAGACATGAATATATTCTTTTATTTATTTAAAAAGTAAATCCATATATATATGAGGTCATTCTAAAAAAAATATAATCTTTAATACGAAGGGTATATTCTTTTTCTATCTAATAATTTATTATAAATCCAAAATAGTTGGAATTAAAAGTATGCATCTTACCCACTAGTCACCGCCTTTAATAATTTTATTACTACTTTTCAAACATTTTGGAAGAAAAAAAAAAATGAGTGGGCTGAGCAATAAAACCTCACATGTATGCATAGAATTTGGACTTATCTCATAGCCGACTTGATAATTTTTTCCAAAATAAATTAGTTTTTGGAATACATCTTAGCACGTGGTAATTTTATTTTTAAATTTTTAAATATTTTATAAAAAATTACATACATTATTTAATAAATATATAAAAAAAATTATTTAATAAAGAGAACTCATTGTTAAATGCAAATTTAAAGGAAAAAGATGCAATCAAATTATATTTACTACTATTTTTAAAGTAAGTCAAAATGAAAAAGAAAAATATTAAAATTTTAATATATATTTTATAACACTATAAATTATTAGTTTATTGATATCAAATTATTATTATATATATATTCAAAAAAAACTTATTATAAAAAGCAAATTAAAAATAAAAAAATACAATGAAATTATATTTGCCACTATTTTTATTAAATAGGTAAAACTGCGAAAAAAATATAAAAATTACAAAATAATAATAACAATAATAAAAATATAAAATCTCAATACAATTAATTAACTTTTAATTCTATAAATCTTTTCAATTTCAACTTTAATTAATTAACCTTTAATTTGACGATAAAAAATCGAATATGTGGAAAAATTAAATTAAAAATATATAAAGAAATTGATATTCAATGAAATTATTAAAACATTTCATGATAATTTGATGAATATTCTAACAAAAAAATTATATAGCAGCAAAATTTAAATTTGTAAGTTTAAATATATCAATAGATAACAATTAATATATCATTGGTACAATATATGTAGAATTAATTATATTAAATTAAAAATGTGAAATTAATAAAAATTAATATACCAAGCATAATTATTTATAAATACCATAATTCTCTCTTTAAATGATAATCAATTAAAAATAAAATATAAAATTAAATTAAAATTAAAATGTAAAAATTGAACACCATAATTTTAATTCTTAGATAATTATAGATTTTTTAATAATATAATATAATATAATATAATATAATATAATACAATTGTATAGAATGACGATCAAAAGAAAAAAAAAAAAATTAAAGTCCTAATTTCCGTTAGCATGATAAATAATTAACCAAAATTATGAAAAAAATATTAAATTTGAATTTAAATTTAAATGAAAAGATAAAAAATCCAACAAAGCTTTAAAATATGATAGATAAATATAAACATTTAATGGAATAGTTGTTTTTATAGGAAATTATTAAATAAATTTAATGCAATATAATAATAATAAGAAGAAGAAGAAGAAGAAGAATGACTTACAGAATATGAAAAACTAATAAGAGTGTTTTATTTATTAACATATTTCTTATAAGTGATAAAATATATTTTTTAAAAAATTTAAAATTGATACAATTTAGTTTTTTTAATGATAATAAATACAATAAATATTTTTTTAATATTATATTTTTTTCTTTTTATAGGAAATAATAATAATAATAATACAGTCTAATTTAAAGAATAAGAAAAAGATTAATAAGAACATTTTTGTCTATCAATATGTTTTATTTTTTATATATTTATATATAATATTATAGATAAATAAATTTTATTTCCTAATACTAAAAATTGAATACATATATAACCTCAGAAATTAATTAGTTTGATTGATAAAATAATTTATTTTTCTTGTTATTGACTTAGATTTATTTTTTATAACAGATCATAAATAAAGAATTTTTTATTTATAAATTTTTTAATCTCAACATAATTTGTCTGCTTTTATCATATTAAATAAATGAATTTAGCACAATGAAAAATAAAAATAAATAAATAAATAGAGCTGCTATACAATGGGACTTGACTTTACGTTGAAGAGCTCTGACTTTCACTTCCATTTTCTTGTGAACCAATAGCACTAAGGATTATTGGAAGCATAATAATAGCATTATATTTTATAATAAAATAGAAAATTAGAAATCCAAAAGTCAGGGTACAGTGGTCCACTAATGATTCTTGTTTAATCCCATGAGCCATTTAAAGATAATATAGATAAATGAGAAAAAAATATATATTAAAATAAGACTTCCCAAGAAAGCTATTTTCCTCTTCATCATTTATTTTAATATGTTTTGAGGCCACTTCTTTCCAATAAATCATGTTATTTTTTTTCCTTCATAAACCATTTGAAAATTTTTCAAATAATTTTTTAGTTTACCACATGATTACATATAGATTAAATTAATAAAATTTCATGATACTAAACAAATTTATATTTAATTATAATTAAATAAATTTTAAATTGTCACATCCTAACTTATAAGTTATTACTGTTTTAGTACATGAATAAATTTAAAGATGATATCATCAAAATTTAAACCTAACACCAAATTATGTCATATATGCATCATCATGAATCAACGTTCATTAACCTTCAGTATCATACATCATGTAATATGTAAGTACATAACATCAAGTACTTGAGATTATAATATCAATTTCTTAAAATAGTATTAATATTCCCTAAATGATTAAAATATAATTACTAAACGAAAGAAAAACTCCAAGAATTTGAAGAATACATAGATATCAAAAGAGGTAAAGATTCCAAACTATTCACTATTTATTGTCTAAAAAATATATAACAAATGCGGGCGAGTAAAACTTAGTAAGTAGAGAATGTATTACTATACTTTAAAGGGTTTTGTTCCAAAAAGATTATCTCATATCAGTAAAGATATTATAAGAAGAAGCATTCACATAGTTATCATCAATAAAGATATCATAGTAGGAAAACATAATAAAAGGAGAATATAACTGAAATAAGGCATTACACAATATAGGTACATCGAAGGAATATAGGGATGTCAATGGGGTGAGGAATCACTATTTCTTGAGGGAATTTGCCCCGAATAGGGTGGGGATTCTTCGATTTGTTTTTCCATGGGGACGGAGATGAGGAATATTTTTTCCCTATTAGCGGAGACTGGGCGGGGACGGGGAGTGTATTCCCTACCTCGTGGGGATCCCCATCCCCGTCCCCATGGGGACCAGTTATTATACTTGATTAATTATTATATTTATTTAATTATTACTTATATAAAATTATATTAATTAATAACATATATATATATATATATATATATATATATATATATATATATATATATATATATAAAGAATAATTTGTTTAATAAATAATTCTTATGAGATTGTTGAAATTTATTGAAAGCACTTATTAGATTAAATTTGTTCAAGTACTTATAATTTAATGTATGTTGAATTTTTAATGTTTTATTAAAAAATATTACTTAATATTTTTGATGTATTAAAATATTTATATTTTAATTATGTTTGGTT
>CANXYC011461526.1:0-12679 GCA_948193065.1 Aleurites moluccanus
TCCAAGTACTTATATCATTCAACCTTTCCACATTTGAACTTATACATTTTCTATTATTCATGCCATTAAACCATATTCAAATTTCACTTCTTCAATTACATTAGCCCAACACCTTAAAGTAACAAAGTCAATATAGTTCCATCTTAGTGGAAATCATTCCATTCATCCATTTTTCAACACCAATCAATCATACAACATTTATATACATCAAATGCATAACATTCATCCATATATACCTATTAAACATCAAAGCACAATTCATCATTGAAGCACCTCAAAGTTTTGGTCTAAACTCAACTCCATCCAAATGATTTTATTTCCATCAATTAACCACCAATTCATGTTAAACACATCAAATACACATCATTCAAACATTTTAAACCTATTAAACATCAAAATACAACATCATTATACACCATCATCATTTCGGCCAAACCAAAAGTTTCTCTAAATGGATTTGTTTCTATCATTTAACCATTAATTCATATTATACACATCAATTAAAACTCATTTAAACCAAAAGATTCATCAAAATCATACTTTGATTCATATTTCTTCCTATTAGGGTTTCATTCCAATTTTTTGAATTTCTTCCATCCAAAACATGTTTTGAACACTAATAAACATCAAAGAACACCTTAAGAACATATTTGATTCAAAAGAATCACAAAATCAATCACTTACCAAAAGTTCTTCAAAAATTTCAAAGATTTGATTCTTCGATTTTTCATGTTTTTCCTTAGAATCTAAGGTTATATTTAAGTTTATAATGGTGGAAATAACTAGTTTCTATCAAAAAATGGAAGAGAACTATAAGCTTTGGTGGTGGTGGATGGTGGCCGAACCATATATGAAGAGGAAAGAGAAAATTCTGAATGGAAATGTCTAAGGAAGAAGATGGAGGTGGGAAAAATCCAATAAATATGAAAGTCATGATCTTATATATTAGGCTTATGGTAGAAATGGTGAAACCTAGCCATCCAACCATCTATTTCTTTATCATTTCATCTAATGGTTAGATTTAAATGATCCTAAATTGATACCATAAGCTTGCATACACCATATAAGTCCATATCTCAAAGGAAAGGACTAAATTGCCTTTAGGTTCAGATTTGATCCTTATCCGAGCAGCTTTGCCCGGACTTATCTTCTACCGGGTCTAATTCTCCAATAAGTCTTCAAATAAAGATAATATCATCATTTCCATGTCCTATTATTATTTTCTACCTTCAAATATCATGTTAATTTCCATAAAACTCGAAGGGGTGTGAAATGACCATTTTGCCCTCAGTTCACCAAAAATTCAATTTTTCCTGATTTCTTCCTAACAGCCTTTAAACCACTTTTACACATATAATACTTCCTAAAACATGCATATACATTCAATTCAAAGATAAATATACATTAATACATAACTTTCAAGCAAAGAACAAATCTCCTAGGTTTGCCCTTTATTGGTTCAGGTTATAAGCTTTAACTGTAGTGTTACAGTACCCAAAGTGGGCTACTTACGTATCTCCATTTGAAGTTCTTTTATTTCACACATCAAAATTTTCTTTTGGGAGAATCAAGTCCTCATAGTTCTATTCATACAATGTGTCATAACCCGATTTTTGGATCGCGATGGTCTTAGGATGTAGGAAATGCCAATGGCGACCGGCACCCGTAGAACCCGGTATCACATGCAATATCTATAACCATCAAATAATTTATCAATTTACTTAAATACTATTTATTCTGCAATTTTGTAAATTGTCTATAATTTTTTTATGCTGTTGGCTGTACATCCACCATAACATATCATATCAATACTCATATATCATATAACATCATACAAACATGTTCATATCCTAACTATCCCATACATACCCTATGGAGCAAATAGATTATGAACACCAAAAATACAGTATTCAGAATAATTACATCGATAACAAAATACTGTAGGAATCCATAGAGAATCTGAAATTGAGATTTTGCTATCTACTCAGCACCTAAAATGGGTAAACAAGGAAAGGGGTGAGTATATAAGATACTCAGTGAATCTAATATGCATCGCCAATGAATGTAGTTGGATAAATAATATTTGATAACAAATGAAACAATGATGTCAATATATCAATTTTATCATATTACAGAATCAATAACAGGTAATGACAAAATAGTCAATAGTCATATCAAAGGTTTGATATAATATGGAAAGACAGATAAAGGGCCAAAACAGTAGGGACTATATGTAAACATACAATCAATCTCATATTAGTATCAGTAAGTATAAGATTGATCAGGTCTTATGGCTAGGACCAGAACCCTTCCTAGCTAGGGCATCAGTAAACAATGTGCACATTACCGACAGTATGTACCCACTACCCTGTCAGAGCGGCAACTCTGTCAAACTATATTAGGGTCAATAAAAGAGTGAAACATGTCATTAGATACCATTATGTAACAATGATATCACCAATATCAATAATCTCAATATCAATCATTTTAAGTGACAATTTGATCAAAGGAATATCAATAAGCAATAGGTAAACAATAGTAATTGGTTTGGTAAACAACAAAGGTATGGAACAAAGATAGGTTATACATTGGAAAATGGTAGGTATAATTGGTATGTCAATGTCGTTGGCGACAATGGCATTCAAACTGGTAGGCCTATGGATGAAGGAATGATAGGCAAATGTCAAAACAACTAGGCATTTCATCAAACACACAGTGGGCAAAGTTGGGCAAGCCATTAGGTTAGGTTTTGGTGCAAAGTTGGCATTGCCCATTCAATCAACAACAAAGCCATAATCAAGGTATCACAATATGCAACAATTATACAACAATAAATAACATTCAAAGGATCAAAATGGCTAAAGAATTGAAAGGAAAAACAAGCAAAATCATAGACATGAATAGTACAAGGGCATTTGGCCAAAATGGGTTCAACACAACTAGTTTCCAATTCTCATTCCAATGCATTAGACATGTTGAATGATGCATATTAAACTCACCTAATACTCTAAATTGCTTAGGAAAATTGATTTCCCACCAAAAGCTTCAAAGGAGGCAATATGTATAACTATGTGTAACTTGATTTTCTACAATAAAACAACCACAAATTAATCATCCATTAGCCTCCAATTAACATATTCTAAGCTTAAACAATATAAACTAACACTAAATCATCAAGCCAAATCAAACAACTTCAACCTAGGGTTTGAAATGAGGAAAAATGTTTCAAATGCATCAATTGATGCAATCAACCACCATACCATCTAATTCAACCTCTAAATCATCTAGAATAACCATAAAACTAAACAAACTAATTCCTTACCTCAAGATGAAGATCCATCCAAAATTTCCCTTTAAAGATTCCTTAGATTTCTTTATGATTTTAAGGAAGAAATGGGTTGGAAATGGAAGAACAAGGTTTGATTTCAAGTTTTCTTAATAAATTTTGGTTGGAAGATGAAGAAGAAATGGAGAAAGAGATGGAAGATGGTTCATCCACCCTTAGGAAGAAGAAGAAGAAGATAGCTCAAATTTTCCTAAGGCATTCTTAAATATTAAGCAAAAATGGCAAATTAACTTTTTGTCCTTAAACATTCAAGAATTCATACTTTGCCCCCAACTTTTTTTGTAATTTATTCTGACAATTCTATTGAGAATTGGATTTCAAAGTGGGGATTCAAAAGGCTAATTTTTATTTATACTTATTTATAAAAATAGTTTCAGAGCCATTCTGAAACTCAAACAAACCAATTTCTACTATTCCCCTCGAAGATTTATTTATTTATGGTTTTGCGATTGGTTACTTTTTTAGTATTCCTAAATGTTTTTCTCTTCTTTCTTTTTACCATAATTACACATACATTTATGTGATCCCTTACCCCTTAATCAGAATAAAAAATTTAACTGTTGCCCGGACTGCTATTTTCTCAGCAGTGTTTTCGACACTGACGATTTCCGGAAAAGTTATGCAATTATTTTCTATATGCAATTATTTTCTAATTGTGTCTCTAAAATTATTTCTCATCATTTCAATACTTTTAAACCATATACTGACAATTATATCATGCATATAAGATATGATTTCCTAGGGTATTACACAATGCATCATGAAATGGACATTACACAAATTACCTTTTCAATTGATCAAGATTACAAGGATTTGAAAATTCACTCCCATCTAAATCTATGAGTATGACACCTCCGCCGGATAGGATCTTTTTGAGTACATATGGGCCGACCTAATTTGGTGTGAACTTTCCTCTTGGATTATAAACAGGAGCTCTGATTTCCTTTAGTACCAAGTTTCCTTCTTCCAATCCCCTGTCAGTTACCCTTTTATTGAAATGTCAAGCAAGCCTCTGCTGATAACCCTGTATTTGATAAAGCACTTCCATCCTCTTTTCATCGATAGCATTCAACTTGTTATGATATCCCTTAATCCACTCCGTTTCAACAAGATGATTCTCCTACATGACCCTTGCCGAGCGAATTTGCACTTCGATTGGAAGTACTGCCTCCATCCCATATAAAAAAGAATATGGAGTTGCCCCTGTGGGTGTGCAAATGGAGGTCCGATACCCCCCATAAATGGAAGGTGTTCATGCCAGCTTCTATGATTAGTTATCATTTTTTACAAAATAGTCTTTATTGTTTTATTTGTGCCTCGACTGTCCTATTAGTTTGAGGGCCATAAGGTGAAGATCGATGATGTTGAATCTTTTTCCTCTCAAGCAGACTCGTTACTTCTTTTTGAAAATGAGAGCCATTATCCAAAATGATCTCAAAAGGCAACCCAAACCGACAAATGATGTTGGTTTGGATAAAGTGTGATACCATTTTAGAATTCAGCATGAGATAAGAGGCTGCTTCCACCCACTTTGTGAAGTAATCTATTGCTACTAGAATGTATTCATGCCCATTTGAAGATTTAGGACTTATGCGTCCTATGACATTAATACCCCATATAGCAAAAGGCAATGGAGTTGCAGTCGGGTGCAATAGGATAGGAGGTCACTTCTAGAGCTTGGCAAATATTTGACATTTGTGACATCTTTGTACAAACTTAGCACAATCTTCATTCATTGTGAGCCAAAAATATCCAAGATTCGTGATTTTTCTGGCCAACGCAAAACCATTCATGTGCGGGCCTTCCTTACTACTATGTATCCATTCCATGATTTACTGGGCTTCCTCTTCTATCATACACCTGAGGTGGATGTTATTCCATGCTCTCTTATACAGCACATCACCATTTAGTATGAAATTACTAGCCATTTGCCTCAGGGTCCTTTGATCTGACTTATATGCCCCTTCTGGATATTGGTCATTTTTCAGAAAATTGAGTATGTCCTAATACCATGGCTTACCATCGACTAATTATATTTGCATATATTTTGTATCATAACTCAGTTGCCTTCGCATTTCAATAGCCACGGGACGTACAATCTCGTTACCCATCATGTCTATCATAGAGGCTAAGATTGCTAAAGCATCGGTGAACTGATTCTTAGTTTGAGGCAGATAATGGAAAGATAATTCATGAAAATTTTCTACTAGATCAGTTATACGTTAATAGTAAGGAACTAAATGATTTTCTTTTATCTTTCATTTGCCAAGAGCTTGTGAGATAATCAAATTAGAGTCCCCATAGACCTTTAGGTAATCAATCCTCATATTGGTGGCGACCTCTAAACCACACATGCAAGCTTCATATTCTGCTTCATTGTTCGTCACCTCAAAGGCTAACTTAATGGCCATGGGTAAATGATTCCTATTTGGTGTGACAAGTACTATTCTGACACCATAACCCTTACTGTTGGTTGCTCCATCAAAATATAACTTCCAAACTTTAGGTTCCAGCTTCATGATATTCTCATATGGAAACTCGGGTTCGAATAGTTCAACATCTACTGGGGCAACAACTAATTGGTCAGTTATCACACTTTCTTTGATAGCCTTCCTTGGATCATATTTGAAATCGAAAGCTATTAGTATTGCTAACCATCATGACATTTTGCTGTCAACAACTGGCCTCTTCATAAGGAATTTCAAGGGGCTCTTGTCAGCGAGGACATGCATAGTGTATGAACCCAAATAATGTTGCAGCTTATGGCATACCCAAACCAAGGTGAGACATAATTGCTCAATCTAATTGAACTTGAGCTCGTGGGCAAGCATACGCTTACTCAAATAATAGATGGCATTCTCCTTATGTGAATCCGTAGTATTTTGATCAAGCATTACCCCCATAGCTTCTTTGGTCATAGAGAGTTATAACAGCAAGGGTTTACCTGGCCTTGGTGGTTGCAAGACAGGAGGATTTAACAAGTATTGTTTGATCTTTTTGAAAGCTTGCTGACATTCATCATTCCATTCCTTAGGATATCCTTTCTTCAATAACTTAAAGATGGGCCCGCAAATGTCAGCTAGTTAGGAAATGAACCGACTGATGCACTGTAAGCGTCTTAAAAATCCCCTAATCTCTTTCTCTATTTTTAGGGCTAGCATCTCCAAAATGGCCCTTGATTTGGCTGGGTCTACTTCTATCCCCTTTTTGCTCACCATATGGCCCAAAAACAAACCTGAGGATGCACTAAAAACACACTTAGCATGATTCAACTTTAGATTGTATTGTCTCAACCTAAGGAAGAAACGCCTTAATGCATCTATGTGTCCTTCTGCCGTTTTGGACTTGATAACCATGTCATCAATATATACTTCCACATCTTTGTGAATCATGTCATGGAAGATAGTTGTAGCCATTCTCTGATATGTTGCCCCAGCATTCTTCAATCCAAAAGGTATGACCTTGTAGCAGTAGGTGCCCTATTCTGTCACAAAAGCTATTTTTTCCTTATCAGGTGGATAAACTTGTATCTGATTATACCGTGCATATAAATCAGTCAAAGAGACTATCTCAGATCCAGCCATACAGTCAACCAATAAGTCTATGTGAGGTAAAAGGAAGTCATCTTTTAGATAGACTTTGTTTAGATCCCTATAATCTACACACATTCTTACCTTTCTATCCTTCTTGGGCACAAACATTATGTTGGCTAGCCATAAAGGGTAAGTGACAGGTTCAATGAAACTGTTCTTTAATAACTTAGCAACTTCTTCTTTGATCTTGAGAGACCATTCTGTCTTTATCCTTCGTAACTTCTATTTTATAGGCTTCACATCCTCATAGGTCGGAATCTTATAGACTGCTATGCTTGGATCAATACCCGTTATGTCTTCAGGTTCCTAAGAGAAACAATCTACAAATTATTACACTACTTTGAGCAAAGAGGCCTTATCATAAAATGATGGTGCAATGAATGTGATTTTCAGTTTATCATTTATGCCCAGATTTATTGACTCTTTATTTTGTTCTTTTATTTCTTTTTCTTTTGATGCCTTGTTTAAATTGGATTCATGAAGAAGGAAAGATGACTCAGGGATATAAGAGGAAAATTGAAAATTTTTATTGCTAACAAATGTTTTGTCCTTGCAGACTATATCAAAATTGGAAGAAGGATTAGGGAGATCCTTTACAGACTCTATAGAGGAAAAAGAAGAAACAGACTCAATGGAGTCTGACTCGGACTCGGACTCAGATTCTGACTTAGACTCGGTCGAGAAAAAAAATTTCTCATCAAGGCTGGGAAGCTTCTTAATGTGCCAATTATCAGGTGCAACCAAAGTTGGGTGGATGAGTTTGGTGGGGTTTGATTCCACTCCATTTCCAATAATGAGGACTTTCTCAAAGAGAGTAGCCTTTATATTTTCTTCCCAATCTTACTCTAACAGGTAGATGGGCTTGCAATCCTCCAAATTAAGCTTGGGATCAAAGAAAATTTCAAAACCTGGGATTAATTTTTTAGTTATAGGGCAAAACCATTGTTCAGAAAAATCACAAAAAGCAAAGTCCTCCCCTTCTTTTACAAAATACCCATTCAAGGTTTTAAAATAAGGGTGCATCTGCCAATCAAAGGTCTCACCTTTCTTCTTAGCCTCGGTTCTCCTTTTAACTTTTGTTTCAACCTCTTCCAAGTCCTCTTTGGTAGGTTTATAACTAAGTCCAAAAGGTGGGTTGGCTACTGGGTACTCCTTGGAAGAGGTTATGCCCGGCTAATTCCTCCCATGACCTAAACTAGGGAAGTAATTCATTTTGTTTAAGATGTTAACCATAACTATATTACTGAAAGGATTGAAATCAGAGGGGACTAACTCTTTACCTCATTCTTGTTCAATAAACTAGATGGTGTCAAAAGAGAAACTGGATAAAGTGACAATGTTCAATTCAGGCTGAATTCCCAAAATGGGTGCAGAGCTGGAAACCTCACTCTTACATATATATCACCCTTGATAGTGACCACAATAGTTCCGTGAGGCATTTTAAGCTTTTGGTGCAAGGAGGATGGGACCGCTCTTGCCTTATAGATTAAAGGTCTTCCAAGGAGGAGATTAAAATAAGCAGGCACATCAATCACTTAGAAAGAGACCGAAGTGGTAATTCATCCAATTGTCACATCAAAAGTTGCTACACCTAAGACTTCCCTCTTGGTATTATCATATGCCCTTACAATATGATCAGAGGGGGTAAAATCTTTAGCTTCAAGGCCCAAGCAACTTGCAACTTTTAATGGGCACACATTCAGGGCTGACCCATTATCATTTAAAACCATTAGAATTGTCTTCCCTTGGGTCATCACAGTTATGTATAGTGCATGGTTGTGATTTTCTCCTTCTTTTGGTAAGTCGTGATCAGTGAAGGAGATGGAAGCCACCTTAGTTGAGTTAGTGAGCGAGGCAACTAAAGTTTCAGGAGAAATGTTGATTGGGGCTTGGCACTGATTCAACGCCTTGCAAAGAGCTTGGCGATGTAGGAATGATGACTGGATGAGACTCCAAATGGACAAGTTGGCTTGTTTTTTTTTTTTTAATTGTTTGAGGACAGAATCCTCTTCAGGTTCATTACTTATTTTCTCTATAGGAGGGGGAACATGCTGGATGGGTTGTTGGATTAATGAACTCAGCTGATAGAGCCTCCCATTCTAAGTTATTGCATCTGTCTCCTCCACAAAGTCATTGAAGTCCAAGACACAAAAAAAGTGGTCATTTGATAGAATCAAGGAGATTAGATCAGTTTCTTCAATGGAGGAGTGAAGGAAATTGACATTAGTTTGATGACTCGGGAGAGGGTTGGTGTAATACCCTAGTAGACAGAACAATGGATAGTGAGGAAGTACAGAAGACAATATAGATATAACGGATTATAAGAACATATATAATATTAATTGAAGTATTAATAGACTCAATCGATTATGGAAATATACAAAGAATGATAGAGAGTAATATTCAAGAATTTTTGAGACTCAAACGGTCCACTTTTGAGGTACTATCCTGGAAAGTACTAGTGTTAATTACACTGCCGGGAAAATAGCAATCCGGCTAATTTAAGAATTTTTGACCTAGACTTGTGGGATTAAATAAGTTAATTTTATGTGAAATTATGGTGAAAAGAAAGAGTTGAAAAATATTTTGGAACATTGAAAATAAGAGTAATGGCAAAATTATAAATAATGGCAACTTTGGGGGCAATTTTGGAAATCCACTGTCTGGGATCCAGAAATGATCCAGAACTATTTTTAAATGATAGAACAACTTAAAATAAGGTATTTCACTCCCCACACTTGAGGTTAAATTTAAACAGAATAGACAGAATAAATTACAGAAAGTTTTGGGGTAAAAAATGCAAATAAGAAAAATTTTGGGTCAAAGTATAATTAAACAAAGTTGTGGGACCCACCCATTCTAGAATTAAGCCAAGGTAGACGGCCATGGTAGGAGGAAATGATATTTTTTTTGATAGAAAATACTTATTGATTTATCAAATTAATTGAAAATGTGACAAATCACCAAAATCTAGAAATTTCTATTATTTTTATCTTCAATATTTTTTTTGTTGGCTTTTGGTGTATATAAAAGATATAAGGATATGTTGGCTGCCATTTTTGAAGAGGAGAACCGAACCAAATTGAGGGGAGAAAAACCAAAGAAATATTTCTTCTAACCTTTTCAAAGAAATCAACAAAAAATAGCTAGGAAATGAAAGAAGGAAGAAGCTTTATGAAGAAAATAGATAGAATTTGGTGTTCCATCATTTGGAGGAGCAAAAAAAGAGGGCAATTCAAGTGTTTTAAATCAAGGTAATTATTCTAAATTTATTGTTTCTAATTGTATTTAGGAGTTCTAAGGTTTAATTTGGCAAATAATTGATGTAATTAAGTTAAAAATATAATGAATGAGCTAGGGTTTATACAGTTTCTGAAATTTGATTTGAGGCAGTAAATTATGGTTAATATTCCAAAATTTTAATGGCTGAATTTGAAGATGGTTAAAACATAAAAGTTATAGATAAATATGTTAATTAGATGTCTATAAAATAAATTTATAAAATTCAAAGTGAGGAAATAGTTATAGGGTAAAAACTGTGACTGACCTGAAATTAGATTTTCTGAAAAATGCTACAGTATTTGTTATTGTACATAATGATAGAGACAGAATTAGAAGCAGTGTTCAAAATAAAACATGTTCATTTATGTCTTATCTATAATCTTGTAAAATACATTTTCAATTTGATTTGTGGTTTAGAAGATATTAGGTTATAAGTGTAGACTGCCTGAAATAACTGTTTAACAGAACATAGGTGACAGAATTCTATTAATATGAGGACCTTAACTTTTGAATTAGAGAAAGTGTCAAACATGAAAGATGTTAATTTATATGTTAGATAAATGAATTTAAAATGGTTTTGTAATTTTATGAGTACAAAATTAATTATAGGCATGGAAATAAGCTTTATTTGGATAAAGATTTTAGAGCAGTAGTTTAACTTTGGAAATTCACTAATAATTGTTCAGTGATCCAAAAATTCTAAAATTTGGATATGTTATAATTTTATGTGTCTATTTTCAATAGGAAAAGAAATTACAGTAATTGGTTAATTATGGATTAAGTTATTAGCAAAAAAACTGTATCTGCCAGAATAAGATTTATAGGCAGAATGCAGGCAACAGGGCTAGTTATAAGCTTAAGTTTAAATTAACACCATAAATTGTGTAGTAATGGGAATAAAGTGAATTTTGGATATGTTATAACCTTATATGTTAAGTTTAATTAGGAATAATAATTGAAGTAATTGGATAAGTTTAGAGAGAGATATGGGTGATGAGACATAGGCTGTCAGTAAAGAATTTTGCACAGAAAAACCCTAGTACCTTGGAAATTTGAGGAATTTTCTTTAATATAAATATAAGTAATGTAAGTTTATATTAAATAGTATCTAAATTAAAATTAATTAGATATGCAGAGTCAAGAATGAATAAGAGACGTGATGGGTACCATAAAAGATAAGGCAAAGAATCAAGGAAAAAGGAAAAAGGGAAATGTTCAAGTCATAAGCTAAGGTGAGTAATGTCTACATCATATTCATGCCATGATATGTTGACCCGATGAACATGTTTCCTTCTTGATTAAATGTCACTTGTTATTGTTATCATTCTTTGATCTTCCTAAAGATTGAAATTTATCTATATTCATTGATTGCTATTGATATTGAAATGCCTTTTGAATACTGATTGATAAGTAAACCCATGTGTATCGATTGAAAGCCATTGTACCATAATGTTCCTAACGAATACTGGATTTTGTTATTGATTTCCATTGGCCAATTTACATGAGATTTGATAGAGCTACCTCACTGATGGGATAGCGGGTACATACCGTTGATAATGTGCACATTGACTATACGTGATACCCTAGCTAGGAAGGGTTATTTGTCCTAGCCTGGAAGGGTTATTAGTCCTAGCCGTAAGACCTGATCAGTCTTATGTTTATTGATATGAGATTAACTGTGTGATTACACATAGTCTATGTGTTTCATGACCTTTTTTCTATCTTATCTCTATCTTATCTACATGATACGAGTATTGTTTACCTGTTCATTGATTTCAAATTTATATGTTATTGCTTACCATTGATATCTTTTATTATCATATCCTTATATCTCATATTTAATGATGTATACATGCTCACTGAGTATTTTATACTCACTAAATAGTGGTTTATAATTTTTACAAGGATGAGATAGAGAAAGATGATTCCAAGTCAATTTCTTTTCCGACTTGAGATGTCAAGTATATCGAGGTAGAATTTATTCTTTAAAGGTCGTGATTGTCAATTCTTAGAGCTCCATGGTACTGTGTATAATTAGATGATTGAGTACTATAATGATGTATGAACATTAAAATAATTGATGATTCGGTGGCATTAAAAATTCTAATGTGTAATGCTTAATGATTGATACAAGATAATGATACTGAAATATGATTGTCACACCCCAACTCCAGTGGTGCGACGGTCCTAGGGCAAGGGTAGGCTTAAGGCCACCATAAACCCGTAGAACTCACAGATCACAATTCTCATTAATGCCAAATAGATTATAACATCACATTTTACCATTAAATTTCCATATTCATACATATAATCTAATGAAATCAAATACATCCTTCTATATCATTCCATATCTTTCTCTTGTTCCTTAATGATCAAAAGAAGACATCTCTCATCAAAGAGGAACAAGAGTATCCAAAAGATAACATTCATACATCAAAATATTCTAGTATTCCCAAAA
>CANXYC011461637.1:0-87095 GCA_948193065.1 Aleurites moluccanus
ATTAGCACTATCAAATTCTATTTCAAATCGAATCATGGTTCTCATTTGGATATAAAATGCCCACAAAGGATGGCATTATCAAATCTCATATGATAGAACTGAACATATATCAAATCTCATCTGATAGAGCTTTCAACTCAATAAGATATGAACAACATAAATCAATAATCTAGATATCAAATCATGAACATCAACATATATATATATATATATATATACAGTTATATTTATATATATATAAATATATTTTGGGTACGAAAGAATTTTCAAGCTTTTACTTGGAAAGAACATGAGTACTTATAATAATTAGCACTATCAAATTCTATTTCAAATCGAATCATGGTTCTCATTTGGATATAAAATGCCCACAAAGGATGACATTATCAAATCTCATCTGATAGAACTGATCTCATATCATAATATACGTATCAGTGACCTTATTACCTTAACGTGGCACATATGCTTGCGTGGGCATATGCCTAGAGTTCATGGCCCCCTCTAGGTGGAACACTGATAAAAACCCTATCAATTGGGCTCCCAAAGTGCACTATGAACCAATAAATTTACTCTCATTGGGAAGAACGTTCTATCCATGGGTCATGGGTTTCAATCTCATAAGAAGCATATTGGTCGCAAAACCATCATCATATATCATCATTCAAATCGGGTTTAGCAAACAAAAAGCATATGAACTTGATCCAAGAAGATTGATCAAGTCATTCACATTATACAAAATATATATATACATATGGATAAAGAATTATAAGAATACTTGGTCATATTAATTTCAAAGAATGATAATCAAATAAGATATTCATACTTATCTTAACATAATTTCTCTTGGAATTTCCTCTAGCAAATTCCAACTCTAACTATTCAATTAATTTGATTTTCTCTCTTAAGAAATTTTTCCAAACATACAAAATTAGTGTTTTTTCCAAATCAATAATATTAAACATGTTTTCCTAATAATTAATTATCTTAGAGTCTCTATTCTTAATTCCCAACAATAATTTTATTTATCTTTTAAAGAAAAATCTGCATTTAATTCGGAGTTACTGTTCATGTTACTATTCATGACAATCTCAATATTCTAATTTCCTTCCACATTAATTACCATTAATGACTTCAGATTACTTGCAATAAATCTTACATACCCAATATTAATTATCCTAACCCATAGATTTAAATAAATCTAAAGAAAATAGTTTTGGAAGAAAATTTACCTTATTTTCCTCAATACTAAAATTTCTGAGATTTTTTGCTCAAATCCGATGATTTCTGCCTTAATATAGAATAATCTAAAAGTATAATGTATTAATTTGAGTATTAATGGCTTAGAAAATAAAATGAGACTAATCTGAGAAAAGACTGAACATTAATAAAGAAAGAAGGAAGGAAAAATCGTGAAAATGCTATTGGGGGTTGTTGGGGTTAAATAGACCACTGCCCCAGAAAACACGCTTGCCAGCTCGCCAATCTGCATCGGCAAAACTACCTCGCATAAGCTAGCTTGCCATTCTCACTTCGTATTTCCCAGCTCGCATTTACTAGCTCGCCAAATTGATCCGACAATGTCACCTCGTTATTCCAGCTCGCATATGACACATCGCATATGTTGCCTTGCAGGACTCTCCTCGCGACCTCTTCTTCGCGAATTCTTCCTCGCGAACTCTTCCTCGCAAATGCCACCTCGGCAATATCTCTTCGCCTTTCCGCCTCTTCGCTCCTTTGCCTCTTCGCGAACTGCTACTTCGCACATTCTCTCTTTGCATAATGCCTATTCGCATAATGCCACCTCGCATAATGCTTCTTCGCCAAATCCTCTTCACCAAATCCTCTTCGCTTTTCCTCTTCGCCAAATCCTTTCCTCTTCTCCAAATCCTCTTTGCCCTTCCTTTTCACCTTTCCTCTTCGCACATGCCACCTCGCATATGTCTCTTCGCCAATTGCCACTTCGGCAATCTCACCTCGCCACCTCGCCACTTTGCATTGCCAGCTCGCAAAATGCGAATGCCACTTCGCATTTTGCCTGCTCGTTATACCAAGACTCTGCTAAGTTGAAACCTTTCCTGGACAACTTATACTTAATCAGCTCGCAAATGAGCTACAATTATCCAAACTTACTAATTCTTCTTGCCACTTAAAATAGACATACAGGGGCGCAACATATCTAAAATTTAAATCTCTAAGACCAACACACAGACCATGTTGACTCTCCAAAAGTCACCCAGACTTATTACCCCAAAATCCCACCGAACATACCTGAGAAAATCTACTTTCCACTGAGATATACTTACCCAAAAATTCTGAAATTTTACAGTCAACATCACAACACATAAAGGAACATTTTTCATGTTTACACATTTGGCTAAATCTGTATCAGTCATTCCCAATAAATTCAAATATATACTGACTTTCTGCAGAAACACTCAACTAGACCAGTCCTGCTCAATGAGGCATAATTCATCACACACATAGAATTCTGCCAAACCATTTTACAGAATTTCAGTTTCTCATAATTTTCATGTTCTACACTTTATCAAATTATTTTTTTAAGATCATGCAATTATCATCACAAAATCCTGTAGCTACAAATCATAAATTCTGAAATTTTCAAATATTCATATTTTAAATTGATTAACTCTCCAAACATATAATTTTTAAAAAAAAATATAACAAAATTGACAGATATTACAATAATAATTTTAAAAAATAATTAAAGTAATATTAAAGATTAATTTTTTAAATAATTAAATAAATTTTAATTAACATATAAAATAATATAATAAAAATTAAACCTGCATAAAACGTGAACTAATTTTAATAATATAATAAAAATTAAACCTGCGTAAAACCGTAACTAATTTTTAGTTAGATATATTTAATTGAGTGGACGTCATCAATGAATTTCATTTAATTAAATTATATAAATTGACTCAAAATACTTGATGACATTTTAAAATCTAATTAAATTGTATACATTAAATTATTTCATATTCAAACGAAGATACGTGAAGACATGAATTTAATTATTTAATTAAAAATAATTTATTAATTTATTAAATAAAATTTATCTGATTGACTTAAGTGAAGTATTTTATATATAAATTTTTTTTCAATTTATTTAAATATAATTTTTTATATAATTAAATTTTTTTCTTTATTTAAAATTAATTTTCTGATTTTATCACCATATAATTGAATTCATTCATTAAATAACCTAACTCATTGATTCATTACTAGTTTTGGAATATATATAGCAACTACTAACTATTAACTAGCTAGCCCGTAACTTTTATTTATTTTTTGTTTGATGACATGATTTTCTCTAAAATCTTGGTCTTGCTCTTTTTTTTCTGAAAAAAAAAAAAATATTTGCTCATAAAACAGGCAAAGAATGGGAATTCAAAGTGAATAGAAAAGAAACAATAACAGATAAGCCTGTTTGACATTATCGAGAAACTTCAGTTAGCCAGTAATTACTATACCTTATAGTCTCAGTGGACATTTGTAAAATTTTTCTCAGAGCCAGATATTCGATACCCTGAAAGAAGCAAAACCCAACTTTGCTTGCTGTATAAAGATTACACAGTCATTAATTAATAATTATCATGTCTTACCATACAAAATTTTCTTCTCAAAAATTGAAAAAAAAAACAGAAAAAAAAAAAGAAAAAGAAAGGAAAGGCTATCCAACGAAGTTCTGATAATACAACCCAATTCATTCATAGAAATAACTTTATGATTCTACCTTAGTTTCTGCGTGGACCTCTATCACTACTGCTTATAAATTGCCTTCTACTGAATGATAAAAGCATGCATGAACAGAGGAACTCCTTGTGTTTTTAACAGGTAAGAGGATTCCTCACATTTAGAAATAGTCCTATCTGAAAAGGATCACTTTCTAGGTCTCATTTTTTGCTTGCTGTGTCCATTGTATGTCTCTTTTTCTCTCTGCCCCTTGATTTTGCTGTAGTGGTCATTCAAAAGGTGATACACAAAGACCCTTTAGGCCATTGTTTTAAGGGTCCATGATAATTTTTTTTTCCTTCTCTTTTCATCAATTAGGTTACGATTAGAATTTAAATTGATAGTTTTATACTCCTTTCATCTTTTTTTATCTATCACTTTAGAAATTCATTTATTTATATTGTTAATTATCATTTTAAATTTTCAAAATAATATTTATTAATTTTTTTCTATTTTATCTTTATAATATTTAATTAGAACACAATAATTTAATTTAAGATAAGATTAATGATATAAAATTAAATAAGTTATTTTGAATCTAATTAACAAGTGTCTTGATATATGTGTAAAATTTTAAATGACAGATAAATAAAAATAGAAGGAGTAGTTTTGAAAATGATTTTAATATCAATTAGTCAAAATATATTAATTTTGTGATAGTTATCTTATAAACAGTTACAGCATATCATTTTTCTTTTCATTTTATTAAATTTTAGTTAGAGTTTTGAACTTATAATTTTACAGTCTTGAAAATAATGCAGCTAAAAGTCAAATGTGCAAACGACAAGCATAGTATTTTATAACAGCGTCTTTTTCTTTTTTGGTTCTTTATATGGTAAAAGTGCGACATTTGTGTTATTTTGGCAGGGTTTTGGTGATCCATAAATACATACAGTTGCATAATGGCTTCATCTTCATCCATTTCATTGGAGAATTTCAAGCTATTTCATTCGATTGATCGAGAGCTCTATAGCATTCTTGTGATCAATCTATGGAGGGATCCTGTGGAGTGCATACAAATAATGGCGTTATGGTTATGGTTGGAACGAATGGGTTTTAGCAATGCGGTAAAGAAAATCCTACCTTTACCTTGCATTCTGATAAATGAAATAGCAGATGAGGCAGTAGTCTGCCTCAGCTGCATAAACAACGATCAATTCGCTAGCGAAAATAGCGATATCCCTCTCATAGAAAGTGTAATGGAGAAAGAAATTTCTCTAAAATATTTCCATGACAATAGGCTTGGTGCAATACAAGGGTTGGCAAGGATTGTTAATGAAGTATGCATTAGAGCATTATATGATATAATGCACCAAGCCATTGAAAGAAATGCTAATCAAAGCTTAATAGATTTCCAGAAAATGACACAATCTTTCCAAATATCCTCTAATTCTTATCAATTATTTGGTCCTAATAATGATCATAAGGTGGTGCCTAAGAACCAATTAAAAACAGAGATACCCCCAGAAAATAGGACACTGTTTGTTACCTTCTCTAAAGGTTATCCTGTTAAAGAATGGGAAGTGAGGGAATTCTTTACTAGTAGTTATGGGGATTGTATTGAGTCTCTTCACATGCAAGAAGTGGAGCCTTGTGAGCAATCTTTGTTTGCTAGAATTGTGTTTCGCTCATTAAACTTTATTCATGTGATTCTTAAAGGGATGGACAAAGCAAAATTCAGCATTAATGGTAAGCATGTTTGGGCTAGAAAATTCGTGCAAAAACGCCCTTAATCTTCATGTTCATTCCGAAAGAACTTCAATTAATTAAAGGATGGTGTTTCAAATTTAGAACATAAATTTGAATAAAATAAATAAATAATGGAGTTTTGTTTTGTTGGATGTTGCATTGTTTTCCCAATTAATTTACCCATGTAATGGACTTCAACCAAAGCAAATTGGGAGTAAATTCTTAACGTAGTTCAATCTCAATCTGTTTATTTTCCTTAATTTTTAGGCTAATTTAATCTATCATGCTAAAATATGGACTAATTAATGATAATATGATACATTAATATATTAATTGCAATATACATTCATAATTTAAATAGTTAATTATTATATTTATTTTATAAGATAATTTTTTTATTAGTTCATAATTTAATTTAATGAATTAGATTCACTTATAAAATTTATTTTTAAGTAAATTAGTAATGTCAAATTATAAATTAAATAATGATAATTTTATCAATTAAATATGTATATTAATGTGGTCCATTGATATTAAAATTATTAAAAAATTTAAATTCTCTGAATAAACAAAATAACTATAATTATTATATAAGTAACTTGACAATAAAAAGTATACCCCTATAATATATAAAAAAAAAACATTAAAGAATACAAATACTAATATATTCCTTTAATTTGAAGAAAAATTCTTATGTACATTATATATATATATATGATAAAAGATCAAGAAATTTATCCCATTATACTAAATTTTAACCTACCAAACATTTGAAAAAAAAAAAAAAATCCCACGCGCACTCTTGTCCTCGAGTCTTTTCAAAATGGATTCTTCTATGTTTAGAGAATCACCTGCACTATTGAGATTGAATGAGTTAATTTGGGCCATAAAAAGGCCTACTCGATCCTTACTTCAAAGGAATACTGGGCCATATCAACCACACCTTCCTTTGACGATGATGGATCGCTTAGGTCTATTAAAAAAATAAAAAATATTTTACTTTTACCGTTAATTTTTTTTAAAAATATTATATATTTAAAAATATACCGCACATATATTAAATATATATAAAAAAATAATAATAAAAAAAAAAACTATAAAATTAAAAAAAAAATCAAAAAATAATATATTTATGTAATATGATTATCCCAAGAAGAAGGATATAACTATAATTAAATGACAGCTTCAGGGCATTTTAGTCAAAGTAATCGCACACCGAAAATAATTTCCTGTCCGAACTCCAAACCAAAACCGTAGCTCTCTCTGTGTTTGTCTCATCACAGTTCCCCTATATGTATATCAATACGGGATATATATACAGTATATACTAGATAAATACATACCCCAATTGGTACTCAATACTTTTAATTATTGAAATCTTTACAAAGAGTATAGCAGAAGGCAAAAGGCAGGCACTTCGTTCAATCCAAAGCGTAGAAGCTTTGTTGTTGTTTTTATGGATATAGTTGGAAACAAAAGGTCGGGAACTATTTTATGTGAATAAAGTGAAGAAATTTTTATTAAAATATAAATACAGAGTAGATGGGTTCAGTGGAGTCCATTTTTTTCTTGATCTTTTACTATTTGGATTGCTAGCTAGAAAGATGGAGTCTTTGCCTGCTTCTAATGGTGCTTCAAATGGCGAGGCACCCACTTCGTGGGAAGAGCTTTACAATATCAATTTGATGCCATCAGAGTTGTTATTCAAGTTTAGAAAGGAAATTGAGGGGCTTCGTGTTGGTGTTAATTTAGAGGTATCTTTCTTCGTCTTTATAAATCTTGATGCTATCAAGATACTACTTGTATTTTTGAATTTCTAGTCTGCCTATGCTTTGTTTGCAAGACGAAATTTATAAAATTTTGATGTGTTAGTGGTTACTATTGGAGTAAGATGTTGAATTGACAGAAGATTGTGCATTTGTGCTTAACCCAGATCAGTTCAGATATTTATTGGTTTATTTTCTTAATGAAACTGAGATAGAAGTTTGAGAGTAGAAGCAGGATAGGAGTTTGTTAAATTATGCCCTTGCTTGAATTATGTATATTAGATTTTATATTTCTGTCCTTCACTTGAAGTTTGATAGTTGAAACATAACATTTTTGAAGAATCTGTTTCAGTGGTGCCTATTATTTTTTTTTGTGAAGATTGAATAATTTATCCGATATGTCAATGTTAAGTTGAGTTATAATGTGAATTCGGTATCTTTGTTCAGTATATGTCCTGTATCTAGTCATATTGTGTGTGATATTGGTGCTTCTCGGCTTGAAAAAGGAAGTATCTGTAAGTTGTGCTTGAAAAGGGAGTGGGTATATATAATTAGTTCACTTGACTTTTACCTGTTCCTATAACTACATAGAATATATGATCTACATGTGAAGTATTAATGCCAATGATAAACGCTTGAAGAATATTGATGTGCCTGTTCTAGTTATGATTTAGGTTGGATGGATGTGACTTCTTGATAAATGCACACCTCTACCTATTGAACATGATCAAATTGTTGTTGTAAAATCTCAGACTTCTTACTTCCTGTTGAAATTCTGCTATTGCATATATAGATTGAAATTTGTAAAACATATGCATATCTCATCAAGTCTATCTGAACAATTTTGGAGCTCTTCATTTTGATTCAGTTCTATAATGCTCCAATCAATGAGTTCCAAGCCAAGCTTGTTCTAAAACCTTTATCCCCTGAACGGCATTGGAAGTTCATATATGAGCCTATACATCAAGATGTGCGCGTTCTTTCCAAGAAGATTCCCATAACCAAATTTCTGAATCTCCAGGTCTGATCTGATAGTCCATTTTCACGTTTTATAGTTTTAAATTTTAGTGTAACTATCTTGATAGGACTAGGTAATATATTACTGTACTTCCTGTACATATGTCAGTGTATTATGGGTAATATGCTGTCTAGAAATATATTGGTTGTTGAACCAACTATCTAGTAATTACTCAAAACTATTGAAAACACAGGTTGGTATTGGCCATAATTTTCAATTGCATGCTACTGGTTGGAAATGGAAGCTTACTACATGCTTTGGAGGTGATGGGATATCTCGTATCCGGAATAAGACATCACTTGGACTGTTCCCTGGCATGGATTTAAGGTTTGGTTGGAGGGCAGATTATGTTCTTCCAGAAATTACAGGGTAAGTCCTTGGATCTTCTACATATTTGTTATTGGAGTAGGAGCTATAAGCTTGAATTAGAATTTCCAGTAAAATGCTCATAATTGCTTACTAGTTGTTTGCTGTTAGTTTGATCAATATGTTATATCTTGTCTATAACAAATTGGATTCAACAGGGCTTTGGGTACTGGTGAGCCATTGTTCAACATGAGCACAGGAAGATTGCAGGCATCTCTGGATAGAGTGGAGGCCATTGTAACCCATACATCATGACAGGTGCCGGTTCAGAAGGTAGTGTGCTTATCTTTGTCAATTATACCAATTTTTTAAACTTTCAAAGACAATCAAATACATTATTTATAGCCACTACTGATAATAATGGTCATGCCTCTTTTCTGCATGTTCTATGTCTGTCTTTGTGATTTAGGATTTGAATAAACTAATAAGTGCTTCTCTTATTCCAAATTTGCTCAAGTCTCATGTAAAGATAAATTTGCAAATCTAATTTCATCAATCTTGCTTTCTGAGAAACTCATCATTTTTGTGGTTTCTAAGTTCTCTTAATATAAATTCTCATGAATTTTTACAATGGGACAAAAACAATTTCTAGGTTCATTTTTGAACAATTTCACAACACTAGTAATTTGCCTTGCCAAAACTTTGTATTACACAGGTTTGGCTGGAAAAAGAAATATGCAACTGAAAAGGCCTTGCAAACATGATGGGAAAGATCCATACTTGTTGAGAGGTTTGAAATCTTGTGGTCCTTCAATATCAGGATCAGATGGCTATTGATTGGAATGTACTAGTAAAATAGTGTTTCACAGAGTTCAGTCCTTTTTCTATCTATATTTTTTGCCCTTTTGGAATATGAATTGATTTGCACATGGACTGGACTTCTCTAAGAAGAAACCCAGGTGTTCACTTTTTCTGATGCATGTAAATGAGAAATTTGAACTTGGAATTTCGCCGATGAATGGCCAGGCCGATGTGGGATTGGTCTTATTTTTCCATGATTAAAATCTATTCTTCATAAACTTAACCACTAAACAGGGACATTTGTTTGTTGCCTCCCTAAATTGAGGGCTCAATCAACCAAAAAATGTTGGGTATTATAACATCATAAACATTTTTTCACATGCTGATCCAGCTTTGATAGCCAAATGGTAAGGTGTTTTAGCCATTTAAATTTATCACTCTTAAACAATGGCGGCTTCAGGCACCTATACTGAATACCTATTCATATAAATTTATCAAGAAAATCCAGCGAACATGTTTTCAAGACTGTTTGTTTTGCAGTTTCTTTTTTTTTTTTTTTTTGTGGGAATAGTTAACAATGATTAAAAAAAATTCAAATTGAGCTAGCAGTCGGACAAGGTACAAATAAAACTGAAACGAAATCATTTAGCAGAAGACCTAAATGGCATGGATTGTATCAAAAAATTAAAAAAAAAAAAAAAAAAAAAAGGGGAAAGATACGAGTTTTTAAATTTGAAAGCCATGTTGAGGCCTGAGGAGGGAATCAATGATGCTGCATTGGAGGTAGTAAAGTGGGTCTGCCTGTCCAATATCCTAGCCGTTGTACAATAGCCTTCAAAATTCCAACGGCCAATTCCTCCTACTATATAAAAATTCAAATTCTTTACTCTCTTTTAACCAAAACCTTTACAACCAATTCTATAATCATACTCCAATAAATGGCCTCTTCTAAGCTAAGAAGCTCATGCTCTTTCCCAAATCTTCTCCTCTCATGCTTAAATTTTACCCTCTTTATTCTCTCCTCAGCCTCAATTGCTCCCATAATTCTTCTCAAAATGCCACCAACTTCCTTGGGTTTTGCATTCCTAATGGTTTCTTGCATCTCTCTTCTCTGTTCTTTTGTCGGATTCTACTCACAGTTCACTCACTTTTGTTTCATAACCCACATTTCACTTCTCTTTGCCTCTTTGATTGGACAAATACTAAGTATATTGGCCTTATTTACAAGAGAAAAATCAAGCCTTGAAATGCTAAAATCTCAAAGAGACCCCAAAGAAGCGAAGCTTTTAGTGAGATTGGAATGTGGGGTATTAATGGCAATGTTTATAATGCAAATGGTGATTTTAGCTTTGAGCTGTGCTGTGCATAATTGTTGGGTTAGAGATTATGAAGGTTTGGAAGCAGAAAGAGAAGCTATAGCAAGAAAGAGAAGTATGAGAATTGCAAGAGTACAAGAAGAATCCATGGCAAATGCAGCTAAAATTGCTGAGATTAAAGCTAAGGAATTTGATGAAAAGATGAAAAGCAAATATGGGCTGTGGGTCAAAACTGATTTTGAAGGATAAGCCCAAATTGAATTTCAAGACATTATTGCAAGTTATTATAAAGTTGATTTTTCTATTTGCTTTACTGGTTTTTATATTTGTTCTTTCATTTGTGGTCACTGATGTGATGGCCGATGTAATGTGAATTTTGAGTGTTTGTGCTATTGTTAGAGACTATTATTAGTGTTGAATATAAATTGATTGAATATACATTTGCTTTCAATAATTATATATTTTACTTAATTTATATTTTTTAAAATAATTTAACATATATAAATTATTATTAATAATTTTATTAAAATTAAATATTATTTTTTGATAAATTAAAATATACATATAAATCAATTTTTTAAAAAATAATAAAAAAATATTAATGACATGAAAAAAAAGGTTTAAATATTATGTCGGTAAGGTTTTCAACTCAATGATTGAATTAAACAAAACAATTATTTTTAACAATATGAGGTTGGCAAGGTATAGAGATGAGTTTGGCTTCTAGTGGTTAGTCTCTAACAAGTCACAGCCAAATTCATGAGCTGCTGTGTTCCACCACCAATCTGTTTGTGTTCCCAATTCACTTATCCACACACTAAGCAAAAGACAAGCCTTCTTATTTAAAAAAATTGACTAGTGTTGCACATTATTCCATTGCTCTAAAAACTTGTAGATGAATAAAATTCTCAGTATAAAAATATAGTTTATTATCTCAAATACAACCACTCGACCAAAAAGAATTTGATCTGTATGAAGTATTGAAATTAACAGTTATTAATTATTAATAATTATTGATAACTGATAGTTAATAATTATTTGTAATTATTATTTAATAACTGATTATGGTGAGTGTTTAGCAAAATTATTATTAATTATTAATTGTTAATATATTTAATAATTATTAAAAATAAAAATTAATATTTATTTTTTTATTTAAATATTATTTTAATAAATTAATTTAGTATTTTAATTAAATAATTAGAAATTTTTTTGAAAAATTTTCTAATAAAACTGTTTAATTACCTAATAACTAATAATTAAAAAAAAAATCAAATGCTTTAATATAATTATTGAGAAAAAAAATTAAAATTAAAAATTGAGTTAAAATTTTTTATCAAACACTCGCTGAAACTACCTTTAAATAAGTAATTAGAGCTAAGGTTTGACACTTCAATTTTTAACTATTAATTGAAAATTGAAATGTTTGATAAGTTTAATATTTAAAGTAAATTTTTAAAATTTAATGATTAATAATTTAAAATTATAATGAAAAAATTCTAAATATATGTAATTATTAGATTAAATACACCTTAAATCTTAACTATCTTAATCAAAAACTTTAATATTATACCAAATAAGATGAGAATTCTAATAATTGATTTAAAATTAAATTTTATAGGTGAAAGTTCAAATTAAGTTTTAATAGCATACAAAATGTTTAGCATAATTAATATTTTTATAGTTATATGTTTTAAGTAATTGGAATACAAGTTGAATGGTTTCTATAAAAGGTAAAATTCTCTTATAATTTATTAATTTAAAAGTCTTAAATTCTAAACTATATTAAGTAAAATAAATTTTTTAACACTCGAATTAATATTAATTATGAATTTAAAAGAAAGATAAATAAAATCTCTTTAATTAAAAATCTTACAAATTAAACTGCAAGAGTTAGAGATCCCTATTTTTCGCTTTTTAACTTATCTCCTAAAAAGGGTTAACTTAATTTTGAAAATTACTCTCTCTGTTTAATCAAATGCTTTGCTTTCTCCTCTCCTCTCACATAATTAAATAAAAATAAACACATTATTAATTACTAATTAATTAATAACTAATAAGTGAGAGGAGAGAGAAATATAGATTAGGAGTATCTTAATTCTTATCCATGGCAGACGCAGTAAAAAACAGCTGGTTTTGTGTCTTATCCACTACATCATCTTCGTCTTCTGGCCCACCACTGGACAGGTAAGCAGTTGTTGCCGGTAAGGCTGTAACTGTTAAGTATTCTGTAATTTTTCGAATTTCTTGCAAATATTTTTGTAAGCTTATACAAAGATTGAAACTTTTTTTAGTTAAAACAATAAATCTGGAGTGGATAAGGTCTAATGTCGACTATTCCCATTCACAGACCTGAATTCTTGAGCTTTTTCAACGATGGCTATGGATTCAGAAATAATCACAAATTCCATAGGATCGCCGCTTCTTTCACAATGCAAGTCTTTAAAGTCTTAACCTTTTTTTTTTTTTATTTCTTTGTTCAATGAAGGAAACCCATTTCATTGACTGGTTTTTTCTGTTCTTTTTTTTTTTGGGTACCAATTTATAGGGCCATGGATTCTAGGTCTTCTCAGACGAGGAAAAAGGAAGAGCTATCTATACAACTTCCAGCACCATCTATTCCTCAAGTTGAGACCTCGAAGCTACCTGATCTGCGATTTGACCGTCTTCAAATACCAGAAAAGGAGTTCGTTCATGAAGAAAAATTCGAATTTGGGCAATTTGTGGCAAGAGAGGCTATAATCGATGAAGAATTCTGGGTATGCCATGATTTTTTTTTTAATGCAAATTCTATTTGGGTTATGTGGCTTTTGCTATTTCTCATTTTGTTTTTGTGATTTTTTTTTTTAATTTTCAGTTTATTGCGATTCTTTGATGTTTTTATGTTAGCATGTTGTGTTTTGTTCCTTTCCCTCCAAATATTCCTATCCATACAAAAAAGAAACAGAAAAGGAATTTTCTGATTTTCCTTTTTCTTTAAAACCTCGTGTCCTTTTCCTTCTTATTTTACCAGGAGTAATTTTTATTTTCTTGTAGACTGCAGCCTGGTTGAGAGCAGAAAGTCATTGGGAAGATAGAATGAATGATAGGTGCGTGATTTATCTCAAGTAAACTAGAATTTCCAGGTACATGATGTGTTAAGGAATGATGAATGCCAGTAAGGCAGTGCAAATTGGTGATTTACATCCGCAAATATGTTTATAAAGTAAGCATTTTTTTTATGCATTATACACTGTAAATTTGGTAAGAAAAAAAATAGAAAGGTGATTAACAAGACCAGTTTCATGCAAGGGTATGATTTTATCACTGTCTGATTACTCCCATATTTTATTCAAATTGAGTCCACTAAAAGGTACTCGTAGATTTAAGTTTACTCCCATTATTATTTACCGGTTTAAGATTTTGGCCTGCTGATATATGAGGTATCTGGAGAAGATACTCCTGGTGACACTCTAGCCAGGGCCTCGAATGGGTTCAATAGTTTGTTACTGAATACAAGTGGAAGAGGTGGACATTACTGATTCTAACTATCCCTGATTAACACAGATATGTTGATAACCACAAAAGGAAATTTGCAGAGCAGGTAGGAGCGGATACAATTTTGTTTCTTTCCCCTATTTGCTTATTTATATTTATTTTTTTGATGAGTTTCTTATTAGTTCCCCATACTACCCAGGAGTTCCATGCCATAAAAAGGCGACGAACAGCTCAACATGGACAAAAATGTAGATGCATTGTCACGGTATGATGTTGTTACAAATTTACAATACTTTTTCATAGCTATCTTTGCTGGAAAGATAAAAAGGAAGAGAGAACAAATCATATTCTATTTTTAATATACCGATTGAATTCTTTTTCTTCACTGAAAGATGATTTAATTGAACATGCTCTCAGTTTCTCTTCAATTTGATGAAAAATAGAGGATTATACTACCATTGATGTCTTTCCCATGCTTCTATGAAGCTTCACTACCCGTGCTTCTATGAAGCTTCACTAAGTTACTTCATTATTATGATTATTAGGTAAGAAAGGAAGACAAAAATGTAAAGCGCACTGTACTGAAAAGTGTAGTTGGAACTCTTGATTTGAGCATCCGGTGCTTATTGCAGGGAGAGACCTTTCCAGGGGTAAGATGCATTGTGTGTAATTTTGAGGTGCTAATCTGTCGGTTTATTAAATTTGAACAAATATTTTTGTTAACATAGCAAAGGGATGGTTTCTCTCACAGGAGAGGGTGAGAGTTCCTGTCTTCCGCAGCTTCTGCAGGAGAGGCCCAAATACATATGGTTATGTTGCAAACTTGTGTGTTGCCAAATCAGCTCGTCGCCAAGGGATTGGAAGCAATATGTTGCATTTTGCTGTTGAATCAGCCAAATTTGATGGTAGATTCATTTATCTTTTCATTGGAAAGCATATCAACTATTGCAGGATAATGTAAATTGGTATTAGTTTCCCTTCTAAATCCATCTCTGGGTCACAGGTGTAGAAAATGTATATGTGCATGTGCATAGAGACAATAGACCTGCACAGGAACTGTATTCAAAAATGGGCTTTGAGGTAATCCCATATAGTTTACTCGTCTGCTTTTTGGTTTTTGATAGACAAGTGAGCTGACACTGCCTTTACATTCTTTATCAGATTGTTGAAGCCGCAAGCTGTCAATTACTAGAAGAGAAGACTTACCTACTTTGTTGCAGCGTATAGAAATTTGTCCAATACAAATTCATTGTGGGAAAAAAAATAGAAAGCATCATATACGGAACTGCATAATACTTGGAAGTTTATAGGTGACATGAAACTGGGAGTCTGATAAGCACAACCATTTAGCGAGACTGCCAATTTTAAACCTTGCTGAAACTATTGTTTCCAAAACCTCATTTAACCTACTGTTGATATATACATGTATCATGTAATTCTTGTTCACAATCTGCTGCTACTAATGTATATGGATTGATTTTACGAGGGTTTTTGCTTAAACTGGACTAGAAACTACTGGGAAACACAAATCATGTTAAAGTTTCTGTTTCAAGTCAAATATTATTGACCTGATCTTACAGTAGTTAAAGAAAGAGTTGCACATTCTTGGAACGCCCTGTATAAGTTTTATTAAAAAAGAAAAATGAATTAAAAATTATAAAGAACATAAAAAATAGACTAATGGGAATGGACCATTTCCATCAGGCTGCTTTCGTTGCATTGCCATATACTTTTATTTTTTTTCTAGAAAAATCTAATTAATAAATTATTATTATTGCTTGCACATGTTTTTCGAGGATGGCTATGAATCATTGAGCCATAACTTGACAAACTATAACATAAAAATTAATAAAAGTCTTTTTCAAATGTTGATTTCCAAGAAGTCGAGACATTGGGCAAAGATGCAATAATATCCACTACAGAAAGAGACAAGAACAAGAAGTCGCAAAGACGCGTTTTTTAAATATAAAGTTTGATTTTTTTTTTGTTATCTTATCCCATTTTTCAACCATCATTTATTTACTTAAACATTACTAAAACAATAGTTTGTTTATATAATTATTACCTTATCCGTTGTAAAATAAATATTATAATTATAAAATATATAAATATTAATTTTATAAATAATAAATATTTTTAGTTTTTTAAATTTATATTAATTATATAAAATTAAATATATAAGGATATTATTGAAATATTTAAATAAAATATAATTTAAATTTGAAAATAAAAAAATTAAATTGAGATATATATATAAAAAAAAATTAAAATATTTATTTTAGGGGATTATTATTTTTAATATAACTTTAATACAAATAATAATAATAATTTCATGTAAACCCAATTGCCAATTGTTAGCCAGAGAGTTTTAAGCTTTTGAAGTTCTCTGCATCAGAGCTTTGGATTTCCTTCTCTTTTAAGAGACAAAACACAATAAAAAATAAAAAAGGAAAAGGGGGAAGACTAAAAAATTTTCTCAATCTAGTCTGGTTCGTTAATGGCGATCTCATCAGAATCAGTTATTATTGGTTATAATCAGTAAATCAGCTTTGGCATTACATATTTCAAAAAAAAAAAAAAAAATTGTTCATTTTGATGGGTCACCAGAACCATAATACTACTGATGGCGTTTCTCAGAGAGTTAACAGCCCTCGTTTCTCCGGCTCTATGACTCGCCGGGCTCACTCTTTCAAGCGCAATAACAACACTACCTCCACCTCCCCCCGCAACAATAATGGCAATACCCTTAATACCCACATCAACAACACCGGTACTAATAGCACTAGCGCTAGTAGTCACGAGATTGATTTGCAAGTTAATTCGCTTACATCTGAATCTGTTGAGGTGTTTGAAAGGCAAACCCACCACCAGTATGTTACCCAGAGAGTTCATGGTGGAGTTGTAAGGAGTTTGTTGAATAAAAAAGGTGGTTTTAAATCTGCAGTGGTGGATTTCAGTTTGATAGAGAAGAAGAAGATGGGGCATTTGATGTTTTTTGTGTTTTGTGTGGTGTGTTTGTTTTTGGGGGTTCTTAAGATTTGTGCAAATGGGTGGTTTGGATCTGCCCTTGAAAGAGCTACTTCAGATCAGGTTACATTGTTATATGCACCAAATATTATAATATTTATTTTCCCAGTTTTTATTCTGAGTGATGAATTTTCTACATAGAAAAGTAGTGTGTTTTTCGGGTTGTTTGTTAAATGCTTTTATTGATGAATATTTGGTAGAAATTGCCATTTTGATGGTTAGTTTCACCATTTTAGAACACTTGCCAAGTACTCAGCTGAGGAAATTATTTTAGCTAATGTCAGATCATGGCCAATAGCAGCACCTTGAGGACTATATTTGCAGGATAGCGTGATTCATAAGATTATAAATAAGGATCAATCAATATGCTTTAGTAAGGATCAATTAAAATGCTGGATGATATAGAGTATACGAGGTTGTGTTTTTTTCCAGACATTTCGTTTTCAATAACTGATATCTCTAAAATTTGATCGGGGCAGATGACACATTGAGCATGCCCATTTTCTCAATTGATATGTTTTCTTGCTGTTTCTGGTAGGCTAACTTAGTCTTTCAATATTTTTTTTTTCACATGTTTGAGTTTGTCTGTGTAGCTTTTGTGCACTTGCACTTTATTCATTCTGCTATTTGGTACATTTTATCTTCCCTAAAGTGTGTTGCATTTGAAATTAGGATTTACATTACTCCACAATTCAACTGCATGAAAACTCTCAAAGTTCTCAAAAATCTAATGCTTATGGATATGGGAAAGGAGAAGTTGATACGGAGCGACGCCTAACAATGGTACAATCAGGTGTAGTTAGTGAAGTAAGTCTATGAATTTTATCTTAAGTATTTTATTACTCGATGAAAGTCAGATTAATTTCTCAGTAAATAAAAAAAGGTTGAAAGAGATAAATGTTGCTTATCTGAGAATCTTTCGAAGAATGTTTCGTTGCTTTGTTTCTGAAATTTATTTTGTATCAGTTCTCAGGTATCTGGTCCAAACCCAACAGTGAGAATTTTACCCAGTGCATTGGCCATTCAAGAAGCCACAAAAGTATGGAACTTAAACAGTTCAATATTTTATAATCTCCTTTGGCCTCCCTCTCTCTAACTATGTGTTCACATGATCTTTTCCTCAAATTCCTTCTTCTCTTGGCAGAGCTGGATGCAAAGACAAATGGCTACATTCTCATAAATGCTAATGGTGGCTTAAATCAGATGAGATTTGGGGTCTGGCTATTTTGTTTTTTAGATAGTTTCTTTTGGCTGATTTTCCATTTCATATTACATGTGGCCTGATGCGTGAAAAAAATTCTAGTGTGCAGATTTGTGATATGGTTGCTGTGGCTAAGATTATGAAGGCAACACTAGTTCTTCCTTCTCTTGATCACACCTCCTACTGGGCTGATGAAAGGTTATTTTATTTTATTTTCCAAACTTCTGCAATTGATTAGTTGATTGGACTTGTAGCTAGTGGCGGAGCTAAATATTTATTTTTGAGGTGGGGAGCAAACTAAAATAGAAACCTGTTTATTCAGTAATTTGTTTACATCATTATACTAACTAAATTCCTTAAAACCATTTGTTGATCATCCAAATTTGTTGCTTATTAGAAATAAAAAACATTTTAACCTGTTGTGCTATATTTGAACCCTCTTATTTCTCTGGTCACTTATCCTTCTTATTGATAAAAAAGAAGAAATTACACATAGCAAATTATTTGAGAAACATGGTATGAATGAAGAATTCATACCATGTTTCCACAAAATAATATAGGAAACTCACTGAGTTGTGGATTATCATAGGCTTAAAATCCACAAATTACCCTAAACTATGAGTTGTGGATTTTAATTGTCAATCTCAGTACAAAACCATTAGCCTCAGAAATTTTTATTTTTTATTTTTTCCAGGTGGGGGGATCTTCTTTTAAAGTTTCCCAATTAGCTTTTGCAAAAACCTTGGTAATAAGTAATCTTATATTGTTTGGGAGGATAAGGCCTAATCTAGTCAAGAGGCTCCAACACCAAATGATTAATTCCTTCATTGCAAGAATGATTTTGACATTTTCCATTGTTGCTGATTACAATCAATCTGATTGGTTGTGGAATAATTCAGTGGCATATGCTATAAATGAATATGATGACTGATCTGAAGTATGTTGTTATGCTTAGAATAGTATTCTGTGTTATAGCAAGAGTAGTATTCTTATTTGTTGCATATGAACATATTACATTTTAAGTGTGGATCTAGCATATCAGTGTATCCTTCAGTTTCAAACAGAGAGTTTTTTGTATTCTGGTGTATATTGCAGTACCTAGGTAGTGTTCTCAATTGACGCATGCAAGTATATTGTGTTTGAAGGCCAAATTCACCCTTTAGATTTAATGGGCATGTCTGTCTCATTTCCTGTATGGCTGGTAATATCAGTTACCGTTTACCCACTTGAAATTTTTATAGAAGAAACTTCACCCACTGAAGGAAAAGTACTTTCATTCTGGTATTTTGTGCACGTCTTAGCCAGTGTTGGAATTGCAAACTGTACTGTTTTCAGATATCTATGAGCTAATTTTTTTTTTTATCAATTTATGTCTGCAGTGGCTTCAAGGATCTCTTCAACTGGCAACACTTCATTGACACATTGAAGAATGATGTATACATTGTTGAGGCATTGCCAGCTGCCTATGCTGAAATTGAGCCTTTTATAAAAACACCTATATCTTGGTCTAAGGTTGGTGTATGCTATATCACTAATTAACCTTTGTTCCTTTTACTTCTGTGGAGAAATAGTGCAGTATGGCCTAGTTCATGAGGACTAGATGATTACTGTTACCTTCTCCAAGACTGTTAACAGTCTGTTTGACCTGTGTTTCTTTGTTCAGATGAGTTATTATAAAACTGAGGTCCAGCCATTGTTGAAGCAGCACAAAGTTATGTATTTTACTCACACTGATTCTCGGCTTGCTAACAATGATCTCCCTGAATCCATTCAAAAGCTCAGATGCCGTGTTAATTATCGGGCATTGAAATATTCTGAACTGATAGAAGAACTGGGAGACATCTTGGTCTCCAGAATGAGAGAAAGTGGAAACCCTTATCTTGCTCTCCATTTGAGGCAAGTTCCTATTGCTTAATCTCTTACTCAAATTGGGACAAGATCTTTCCTTGTTATTATAAAACATGTTTCCTTTGTCATGAATGTTGTTTTAATTTCTTAAATCCTAACTGTAAACTGGGAGGATGTTGCACCATTTTACCAATTTTGCTTATTGGTGGCTGAAATCTAAATTTCAAAATTTTATATGCCAGAACTTGTGTTAATGTATTTTAGGCATATTTAATACTGGTGCTTTAAAACAGACTGTCATGAAGCCCTACTTTTTTCCCCTTGAAGAATAAGGGAACAACTGACTGGTCAAGTACTTGCTCTTAGAGTATCATAAACATTTTATATTGCCATGTAAACATGCTTGTTCAAGTTATTTCCAACTCATATAATTAATTGGTCTCTCTGTCTCTTTGATTTAAGGTATGAGAAGGATATGCTTGCATTTACAGGCTGCAGTCATAATTTGACAGCAGAAGAAGACGAAGAGCTATGTCGGATGCGTTATGAAGTCAGCCACTGGAAGGAGAAAGAAATAAATGGAACAGAAAGAAGGTTGCTTGGTGGTTGCCCATTGACGCCTAGGGAGACTTCTCTTTTGCTTAAAGGGCTGGGTTTCCCATCCAACACCAGGATTTACTTAGTAGCTGGTGAAGCTTATGGCAAAGAAAGCATGCAGTATCTTCTGGATGACTTCCCTAAAATATTCTCACATTCTACTCTCTCCACAAAAGACGAGCTTTATCCTTTCAAGAATCATCAGAACATGTTGGCTGGTTTAGACTATGTTGTTGCACTTCAGAGTGATGTATTTGTTTATACATATGATGGAAATATGGCAAAGGCAGTTCATGGTCATAGGCAATTTGAGGACTTTAAGAAGACCATCAATCCAGACAAGTAATGTCAACTTTTTGCTGCTTCAGTGGTTATTGGGTTATTTTTCTCCATCAAGTTTCTGTATGTAATTTCATCTTTGATTAAAAAAGAAGTAATTTTTGTCATTGATTGTTGCAGGATGAATTTTGTGAAACTTGTGGATGAGTTGGATGAAGGAAAAATATCTTGGGAGACATTCAGTGCTGAAGTGAAAGAGCTTCACAAAAATCGAATTGGAGCTCCATATCTAAGGGAGCCTGGAGAGTTTCCCAAGCTGGAGGAAAGTTTTTTCGCAAATCCCCTTCCTGGATGCATATGTGAAACAACACAGGAAAAGTGGAGTATATAGTCAAGTTTTCTGGTTATATTTCATGGTGTGAGCTCAACTACTTGCAAAAAAAAGGGCATGCTGCTATTGTTCCACACATTATCGCAGAAAATGGCAATCTCAGCCATCCAAATTCAAGTGAGAATTGGTTTACTAGTTGATGAAGATGCTCCTGCTTATTCAGAGGAAAATCTTCTGGTAGGAGAGCTAATCCAACGATATCATTTCTTGCAGCTTACTATAGTGGTCACCGCAGACAGGTTTTATACACCAGTTTTTATGGTGTTACAACTGAATGTGGACACTCATTGCAATGTCCTTTGTACTTGACTACAACTAAAGACACAATTTGAGGCATTTTTGGTGGAAAAAGAAAGGTTGGAGTTTATGCTTAGCTGTTCAATTGGGTTAGTGATGTTCGACTTTACTCCAATTGGAGTAATACAATTTAATTAGTGTTGGATATCAATAATTAATATGAAAGTAGCATTTCAAATTCAATATGATTCAAGTTGTTGCTTCATTACTGTTGTTTACTTGTTTATAGTTAGTTGCGTTGTTGTAACTTGTTTTGCGAGTTCTGATGGATGTGAAGAAAACAGTGAGTGTGGCCATTTGGCGAGGGATTCAGCACAATAGTCTGTTGCTGTTAAAAAACTTGTAGGCATTGCCAACACAACTCAAATAAGCTTTAGTCCCAAATTAATTGGGGTCGACTATATAGATTTTTTTTTCTATTCCAAGCATTCATGAGCTGTGTCTGCTCTAGATCTAGAGCAACTCGTAGGCATTGCCAGTTGGAAGAAATTCAACTTCCATGGTGGCCAAGTGCAACGCAAGTTTTGGCCTTGAGCAAACATTTCTACATATTGTAAAATCCTTAATGTATGAAGTAATATTTAACCAATGAATCCATTTAATTGATATTGTATTACTAGATTGATAAATTGAATTAGCAGTCAAGTGATTGAGCGTTCATTGCTAACAATAAATAGTTAAATGCTTCTCACTTTTGTATTGTTATCAAAAAATGGTACCATATTGCTATGTGATTGCATTACGGTTGGAATAAAAAATCTATTTTAATTTATGAGCTTATCAAGTCACTTCTCTTGATTGAAAATAATAAATCAACAAATGGAGGGGAGAGATTACATAGACAGTGGCAAACAAATTACAACAAGAGTTGTTTTGCTGGAAATAGTAGATCATAAAAAATGAATAGAGTAAGAACATGCTTAAAACATACCCATGTGAAGAGAACAAAATGCTTAAAGTAAGCACAAAATGCTTAAAGTAAGTATCTAAATTTCGTTTGATTTAACTATTGGTAATAGTTGTTAGCTGTTATTGATAGCTATTAGCTGATAGCTTTTACCTAATAATTAATTGTAGCATGTGTTTGATAAAATTATTATTAATTATTAATTATTATTATATTCAATGATCTTTAAAAATAAATATTAATATTTATTTTTTATTTAAATATTATTTTTAGAGTATAATTTAACTTTTATAATTAAAAAAGCAGAAATTAAAAAAAAAACTTAAATTTAATTTTTTTATAAATAACAGGTGTTTGATTACCTAACAACTAATATTAGTCAATAAACAAACGATATGATATTATAAAAAAAAAAAAAAAAAAGCTAATAGTTATATCAAAATTTTTTATCAAACACTCACTTAGATGAGCTTCTTCCTTCGAACTCACTATCTCCTGAAAATGCTCATGGTATATGTGGGCATATACACGGAACAACCGCTTAAAGATTGTTTTAACATCTCAGGAAATTTATAGGAAAAGGTGTCTCTGTAGCAGATAATATTTGGACATAAATAAATCATGGTTAAAAAAAATCCGTGTTTTTTCTCATCAAGAATTTACACTAACCCAATTTTTGAGGAAAAATCATTTCATCATCTAGCTGAGCCTCAATCCAGTCCATCAAATATTCAACGTTTTTTGGAGCAGACACCTCAATTGGCTTCTTAATGGTAATTCCATCAGTCCATCTATGCTCGTATCTTTAAAGAAATGAACATAACTAAGTACATAAACCATAAAAGCATGGATTAAAAAGAAAATGACATTGACATGTTAGCTATGACCTATGAGCCTGTGAAGAATCACTCTCCATTTAAAAAAGTATGGAGTTGTCAATACACATGCTTTCAGAATTGGAAGAGCAAGATAAAAAAACATGAATTTATTGGTCTAACATTGTAAATCTACTAAGACAAGAATGGCATTTGTTTTTGTACACAACAATATATTGCATTTTTCCACTTAAAATAACAAGTCATTAAGAAGAGACATAGCTCAATAATTCAAGGAAAAAAAATCACACTAACTAACTAGCTAAAGATTCTTTATTATTAGTTAAAACTTGACAAATTGCATTGGAAAGGATCTTCAGAGACCTCAATTTGTGCCTCCAAGAATACCCTTAAGCTTCTTAACCTGAGCAGCATCAAGGAAAGTAGTCTTCTCTATCAGTTCAGAAGGCAAATCATTTGCAAATAAAGCATAGTCCAGAATCTGAAGACCTGGAAATGGACTACTGAAACTAACATATGCAAGAGCAGGAGAGCCGCCTGCATTTATTTGGAAATGCAATAATCCTTGTGGGAATACCATAATATCACCCTTCTTTAGAGATCTGAAGTAAACTTTATTAGCTGAGGAAATGAACCCTGCACAGATTGATCCTTGTCCTACGATTAGGACTTCTGAAGCTCCCGGATGTGTATGCATTGGAATAACTCCTCCCGGTGCCAAGTCTAAACGAGCTATGGAAATTCCAAGCCCGTTTAGGCCAGGGAATTGTGGAGCAAATGCTGGTGTAACAGCAGCTTTGATGATGTTCGTGGTGTTGCCTGCATTGGCTAAGCCAGAGTAAACAAAATCATTTACTGTGACTGATGCAGGCTTCTTGCAAGAGTAACCTGCAGGGCCATCAGGTCCCGACAAGTCCCCTACACAAAAGTCTTGCACTGCAGCATAGGAAGAAGATGAGAGGAGAGAAAAGATAAAAAAGATAGAAACAATCATCTTCATTTCTTAAGAATAATTAGCGTGTGCAACACTTCAAGGCAAATATGGAGAATGAGAATTGCTGCCATTTATATAGAGTGGGAATGGTGTAGATTTTTTTGGGTCATTTTAATGGGTTATTAGAGAATATGCCATATCCATGGCCATGCAGGATTTCACATGCTTGGTAATGTTTAAATGCATGCAAGAGAAACGACAGATTTCAAGCTGTGATGCATGTGATATTCTTGGGACAAAGACAAGTAATTTGTTTTTCTTTGGAGGGTGAATCAAGAAAATATCTTTTGTAAATGTTTCATTTCAAATCAATTTCATTTATGAAATTAGAAATCTTGATATTTATCTCATCAGCTTTTTATATTTTTGTTCTTTCTTGCCCTCTCAGGAAAATTGAACTTAATCCACTGTTAAAGTTCTGATCTTTTCTTGCTACTGAATCCCAATTTCAGGTTTAAAACAACTATGAATTATATAATTAGTTTTCAAGCAATATTAGCATAAAGGAAAATAAAGGAAAGTGATTAAAATATAATTTGTAACCTTCCTTGCAGGCTAATCTGCAACTACAAACTAGTCAATTAGTGTAGGTTGATTTAATAGAGTCTACTTGTCCTATTTCAAATTCCTGAACTGATTATCGTTGCACATCACATCAGAAGACTGCTATTTTCACTTTTCATGATATGGAAACTAGTCCTTGTTCTGTTCACTCAAATGTAGCCATCAAATAGTTCCAATCATGAATATTGGAGCTTAGAAATTGGCTTGGCAATAAATGAATATTGATATGAGCTCATCCTGTAATCTAATGAGGGCGTGAGGTATCTAAAACTCATCTGTATCTCTTCTCTTTTTACAATGCATTATCAATCTTTCAGTCTGCAATTTAATATTTCCTGCTTAATTGGATAGTTCAGTTAGTCATGAAAGAACTGAATTTATTTATTAAATAGAATCCTGTAATCATATGTATGATAAATAACTGATTAGAGAAGTAAGTCCATTAGGAATGTCCACAAAACAGTGGAAGGTAATATCACTATTGTGGTCCACTATCACATGGGGATCGGGAAAGGCTAGAAATTAGAGCATAAGAAGACATTTTGACAGCTAATAAGAGTTTCTAGCAAGTCTTATTTCATTTAAATGGTATCCAAGAAAACTGTGGATATTATGAATTCCCAATCGTCTACGGTATCTGGCTGTCCCCTTTACATTTCATTAGATTTAACCTTAGTTATATTTAGAGAACTTCTATGATATTATAGTAATATGAGGCTTATGTGCTGATAACATTGAAATGTTCACTTAAGCAGTAGACCAGCAACATAAGGTTTTGTTCGAATTTTATCGAATATTCGAATATTTTCCAGAAGTGACCAATGGAAATCCATTTGATATTTTCTGTTATCCTTTGAAAGGAAGGAACTTGTTTGCACATGTTTGTACGAGTTTCGATAATTTGGACCATTTTCTCTTGCCATTTTTTTCTCTGGTTATCAGAAAGGAAATGGTGGGATTATTTAATTTACTTTTGGTTATTTGGCAAGTCCATAAAGGCTTAGAATAATATCAGAGGAATACCAAAAACAAATTCCCATAAAGGGCAGCATTTAGGAGAACCAACAAATCTTCCAAATTTCTTAACTTAAATTAGAATTAGAATTCGGAATATGAAAAAAACTTGTTATGGTAATGGAGTCATTTCCAAGGCTGTAAGGTCTAGAATTCAAGTCATAGTCATAACCAAATTTACCAAAAAAACTTAGTATGTTACATACTCTTATAGCAGTACTTCTGAAATTATTTTTATCTCTATAACTTCATTTCTCAGAAATACTTCAAATGTGTATTGAACCAAAATTGAGCGAAAGTGATAAACTGATAATTGCAACAGAAAAAAAAAAAAAAAAAATTCATGCTTCTCAAATTGAAAATTCTCACTTCATGTCTAGATTTGGTTACTTTGTTGTCAACTTGTCACTTCCTATTTAGAATTGGTGCATTGTATACATATTTCTCAGTGGTAGTGGACACTCCCTGCAAGCACTAGCTAACCTCTGCTGTGTTGGTGCTTTTTAAGATAATAATGTACTGTGTTTTTTAGATAGAAATTACAAAGTTGGTTTTAATACCTTAATTTGATTTTCTAGGTTGTATTGCTCTTATTTTATTAGGAAGGATTTAATGGAAACCAATTCATATCAATGCCTTACTTAGGATTATAAGTAGATCAATTTGTGCAAGTCTTGAATACATCTTCACAGAAAAAGAAAAGGAAAAAAAAATCTACAATGTAAAGTATTGAAACAAATATTGGGAGGTGAATAGTTCACTTTTTTTTTTTCACTTGACACTACTTTTGAACAGTTCATTTATTTATATGTTTGATCTCATTTTATCTGATTTTCCCATTGTTATAATATTCAACTTCTGTTGTGTCTGGTTTTGGTTTTAGTTTTTTCTTTATTGTTTTTTAAATTTTATATTCTTGAGAAAACATTTTTGAAAATTAGAATTGATAAATCAGAAAAAGTTTTAAGATTTCCTATTTCCAAAAAAGAAAATATTTTCCTATAGCAAAGAAATAAAAAAATGCATAATTAATTAGTCTTGCTGATCATAACTGACCTTGAGTTAGTTTTAACAATATTACCAGTTCATGTACTGGGGTTTCAACTGTTCTATATCTGAGCACTCAATTCACATATTGCATTTGTTTAATTGATAATGAATTTTCACAGGAACAGGCAAATTTTGATTCCAAGAAATGGCATATTGTTGGCTTCTGCTGATTCTGTTCACTATGCTAGACTTGCACAACCAAATTGGCAATGCAGATGCTTCTGTTGATATAGGTGTTTGCTATGGCTGAAGGGTGATAACCTACTTTCTGCAACTGATGTGGTTAGCCTTTACAAAAAACACCAAATTGGAAAAATGAGGCTATTTAATCCCAATCCTTAAGCACTTAACGCGCTAAGGGGAAGACAAGTCAACATTATTTTAGGTGTGGAAAATGAGGATTTACCAGGCTTGGCAGCAAGTCAAGAAGCAGTGAACTCATGGTTTACAATTAATGTGCAACCTTACCTCAATGACATTGTCTTCTCTTACACTGCTGTTGGTGATGAATTGACGGTGACTGTGCTGGGCAGTAATGCAATTTCTCCAAAATATACTAGATGATAATAAGCTACTGGTATAAAGGTAACAGCAGTAGTGTCGTCTGCCACAATGGGAGCTTCTTACCCACCATCAACCGGTGAATTCAAACCTGAGACGAGCAATGTATCAGCACATGGATCACCATTTCTTATCAATGTGTGTCCTTACTTTGCCTATGCAGCATATCCGGTAAATATACTTCTGGATTATGCATTGTTTAATGCGACTGGAGTTGTGGTTCAGGATGGAAGCTTGAACTATTTTAACCTCTTTGATGCCACTGTAGATGCTTTTATTTTGGCAATGGAGAAATTGGGTGGGACTGATGTGGATGTTGTCGTGCCTGAGTGGCTAGCCTTCTGCTGGGAATGGAAATTTCACTACTCCAGAGCTTGCCTCAACCTATAATCAGAATTTCCTGAAGCATGTCATGAATAATGGGACTCCCAAAAAGCCTGGTGCTGGTGCATATGTAGAAGCGTTTGTATCTGCCATGTTCAATGAGAATTTGAAACCTGCTGGAGCAGAACAAAACCTACAGACTTTTTAACCCTAATATGGAACCTGTTTACCCTGTATTCCCTAATTCTAGTTAGGACAAGTAGATACTATACAACCCCTTTCTGCTTCAGGAAATTATGTCCCTGGTAATTTGATTAGTAATATTTACAAAAGCTTAAATTAAATGCAGCGAGTTAGACATTAACCCAATAAAGTTCATCTTTCAGAGATAAGAGATTAAAAAGCCTGGTGCTATACATCAAGGCTGCATTTTCTTATTACCATCCATTCGTCTAAAAACAAAAAGTGTAATTTTCTACATTTAACAAAAAGTAATCTTCTTTTAACAAAGCTGTTAACTTAAACAATCAAGTTCAAGACCAAATACTGGATGGTCACATACATAATTCCAATGACTTTCCATTCAAAGGCGTGACAGTGGCTCTTGGCTCTCCTGTACTTTGCTTAAAAATGGATAATCTGTGTACCCAACAACAGGATCATGGGTGTAGAAAGTCTTCCTAACATACTTATTCAACGGTGCATTGAGCTTTAATCTCAAAACTAAGTCTGGGTTTGAAATAAAAAGTCGGCCATATGATACCAGATCTGCATCATCTTCAGCTAATGCTTGCATTCCTAGCTCCCTCGTGAACCCGCCACTAAGAATGAAAGTTCCCTGATAAGCCCTTCTCCACGTTCTCATTAATCGAGCTTCCTCATCTTCAGTGCCATGTCTGCCTGATTCTGTTTGGCCATAAGCTGTGTAGCGAGGCTGAGTGACATGGAGATAAGTGAGTTTTGATCCAATGTTTAACTGGAGTTTGTTAAGTCTCTCTATCACTGCAAGACCCAAGTTCAATGGATCAGAATCCATGGCATCCAGGTGATCAATTGCAGGTGACATTCTGAAACCAACTCGATCTGCACCAATGGCTGCAACTACTGCTTGAATAACCTGCATTAGAAATCTGCATCGATTGTTGATTGATCCACCATACTCATCTGTTCGATCATTGATCCCATCCTTCAAAAATTGATCAATAAGGTAACCGTGAGCCCCGTGGATTTCGATTCCATCAAAGCCTGCGAATCATATGGTCAAAATGTGCTTTAATTGATGATACAGGAACATGGAAACCAGCTCCAAGTAGCCTTCTATTTTTTTCATTTGAGAATTTCAAGAACTAATAAAGATCAGGTCAATCCAATAATTGAAATATTTTTAGCCATGTATAGTTCATTGTATAGCATGTCCTGTAACTTCAATCAAACCTACCACCTAAAAAGATCCACTTACATGGCAGCATGGTAGTCTATGAATTTCAGTCCAACAGCTTGTCCAAATAACTACTATTTATCCATGCATAGTAATTAACATCTAAAAATTTTCAAGTTCCAAATTCCATTTTATTGTATTGATCAACAATAACATATTGCATAGTAGCCCAAAGGAATTCATCTTTCTCCCAAATGTAGGTCATGTAATGCGAGTCCATGATAATGCGTGTTGAACCTTTTTCTTCATCATTTATTAAATAGCTACCAAAAGGAGACACGATGATAGTGCCTCCACGAATTGGCATGCTATTGTAAATCACGGGAGAAGTATACAACTAACATCATATAGATGTATAATAGCTATACGCCCTTTAGTAAAATTTTAATAAAAACAATCTTTTCTTTTCTGACATTTAATAATTGCTCTTTCTTTATTCGAATTCCACATATGTACAGCTCCAAGGGATTTATGGTAAGTAAACAAAAAATGCAATCATATAATACTAACCTGCTTGAATAGCATTCAGGGCTGACTGGCGATAATTCTCTACAACCTCTAGTATTTCAGTGGTTTCCAAGGGCCTAGGTGCTGGGTATTTGCCATAGGAGCCATCAGGCATAAGAATTCTCCATCTGTTTGAGATGGGCTTGCTTGTCGATGATATGGGTGCAGCTGCACCAGGTTGATAGACTAATTTGTTGACAGAACACAAAATTAAAATGATCAGTGCTTCAACAACAATAAGAATAGCTTATCATTCAACAAAAATAATGTAGGCAACTAAAAGGATTTTGTGCAAAAGAAAAAAAGGTGAAAAAATGAAACCAGTCCTGCTATACAAATAGAAAGAGCAGAATCTTCATATCAGAAATGTAAAATGGTGGTATTGTTCGTACCATTATGTTGCATAAAGTGAAAAAGGAGAAGTTAACATTGGCTTTTATCAGATTAGAGGGGTGGAAATTTACCTTGATGGGACGCACGGCCAACATGCCACAGTTGACAGAATATGATGCTCCCTTTGGCATGAACTGCATCCACCACTCTCTTCCAGGATTCCACTTGTTCATCTGTATAAATTCCAGGGACATGAGGAAACCTGGTTTTTGAGATTAAGACATTAGTAAATCTGGCTAGAAATAATCTATAAAAACAAATTTCACAGTGTGAAAATAAAGAGAAAAAGGAGAAAACATTTTCTACAAAAAGTTCTAATGGTTGAGTAAGAGACCATGATCACGAATTTTCAATTGGACTAAAAGATCAATATTATGCTAGCAGATATGTGTTATTAAAGTTATATGCCAAGTAAACTGTGCTTTATATCAATGTCCGATAGTTCACCCACCTAAAAATTGAACTAGATAAAAGTATAATAAAAAAAGTGGTAGTGAGATGAGATTTTTCACTGCATGTAGTCCAATTCTTTTCAATCAAATGCTACTTGTAAAAATTAACCCCTCGTCTGACACAATTTATAAAGTTCCTTTAAGAAGCATGTTACATCCTCATCAAAGGCACAGATGGTGGCTAATTATTCACTGAACAGAAAAAAATGAGAACTCTTGATACGCTTCCGTCAAATGTTCAAGCTTTTCTTGAATCCTTCCCCTTAAGCAAAAGGCTTTTATTATATATATGGCCAATATGGTTTTTAAAAATTATTTCCCAGGTTCTATCAAGATTCAGTCACCTGCTATTTAGGGTAATGTGTCTCTTTAGAGCATCATCAAAATACTAAAATTTTAGCAACAGATTTTTTTATTAGAAACTTATTATCAAAATTTTATAGGGAAAATGTAGCATTACATAATAAATTAATCAATTCTTCATCACAAGACTCGTTAAAAAAAAAAATAGTCAAGTCAAATCCGCAGCCGTCAAACTTGACTAATGAATACCGAGTTCTGAAATCCACAACTAACTTAAAATGCACAAGCACATTGGCCAATCAGATAAAGGAAAGCAAAAATGATTCCCTTTGGCTAAGGTAGGTGGATGGATTTTTCTTTCTCGGGACCTACCAACCACTAAGCGAGGACTCCCACTCACAGCACAGCACAGGGCAGCTACCTAAGCTAATCATGGCGTATTTTAATAGCTTTTTAGGAAAGGAGAGTAGAAAATAACGAAATTACCCAGGGGCAGTAGGGGAAACAAGAGTGCCTTCGGTGATGAGAAATCCACCGGGAGTTGACCTCTGCGTGTAATACTCCATCAACGCTGCGTTCGGTATCCCATTCAATGCTCTGCATCGAGTCATTGGAGCCAGTACCACCCTGCCATTCCAAGGACAAATTTATCATTTTAATGAACAAAAACTGCCGTCTCGCGATCGCTTATTAAATAAGTAAATCCGAAATTCAAAGAAGCTATTGAGATAAATTGACTGACCTGTGAGAGAGATTGAACTTGCCCATCTTGTAAGGAGAAAACAAGGTGGCTTGTGATCCAGTTTCAGCCATTGTTATTAGAATTTTAGAACTGAATGAATCGAATTGAGAAATGACCAAAGAAAGAGTGAGAGTCGTGTAGTATTGTACAGTGTGAAGAGTGTGGGAAATTTTATATTGCGCAGCGCACTGTGAGATTCATATGGTCATGAAGAGATGGTGGGTCCCGATGAGGTATTAATAATTTAATTTATACTTTTGCTTTGTCATCTGATCCCTACCGACCTCGTTGACTCAGGAGGAACTCCGTTGAATTAGCTGCCTTTTTGGTACATTTCACGACGATTTAGCTTTATCTACATTGAATATATGTATATACCAATTTAATAAAATTTTTATATTTTTTATTAAAAAAATAAAATAATTATATTAATTAAAATATTTTATTATTTTTTTTATATTTAATATAAATAAAAATTTTATTTGATGAAAAATAAAACAAATTAATTTGACTAGTGTTTAATAAGACAAACAAATAAAATTAAAATAATTTAAATCAAGTAAGATTTTAATTTATAAATATAATTAAATTTAAATTTATTTAATTTTAATAATTTAAAAAAATTATCCAAATTTAACTATCATATCTAAATCGGATCAGTAAGTTAATTGAAAACAAATGAGTACGGAAAAATTAATCTAAAATATTTATTATTATCTATTTTGTATTAAAAATTGTGAAAAGATCAAATCCTATGTAGTTTGTTTAGAGAAAATTAGAGAAAAGAAGATCGAGCACGCACTTTTAGAATAGCCGAAAAGTCTATTATTTGCAGCTAAAAATCTTTAAAGAAAAGAAAGTTAATTTTCCAAGATTTTGGTCATATTGGAGAGAGTTAAATAGAAGAGAGAGACACAAAGTTTAAAGAAAAAATTTTATAATTTTAATTTTTAACGTTATCTTGGAAAGATTTTATCAAGAGTAGAACACACACGTGAGATGTTATTGCATAGCAAAAACATAAAATAATATAATTAGTATATTTAAATTATATTTTTTCAATATATTTTAAAATTTTATTATTTGTAATAATTAATTTCTTCAATTGTTATATATGTATATATAATTTAATTTCATATAAAAGTTATATCTTTTGATATAATTTTTATTTTTTTTAAATGACTTATTTTTAAACATGCATAAATTAATAAAATTAATTATTTTTAATTTATTATATTAATTTTATTATTTTTTTTTAAAATATCCCTATTATACACTTCTTAATATTTTTTTTCAATATTTATAATATTTAAATTATTGACATTTATTAGTTGCCATAATATTAATTATGATTACCTCATCATCTAATAAATTTTCAACTATTAATGAATACAAAAATTATTTTATAAAATTTGTAATTCAAATATAGAAAAATATAAATATAGTTAATATGTATGATGTTATTATTGTGAATTAATAAAACGTATATTTGATATTTATTTATTAAATTAAAATTTAAAATAAAATAAAATAAAATAATATTATGAAACGGACGAAAAAAAAAGATTATATTTTTTAATGGAAGAAATATATAATATTTCTGTATATAGAAAAATCATATGAAAGAAAAAAAATATAATTATAATTTTTTATTTTATCTTGTATTTCATTTTTTATTTTATATTTTTTTTATATATTATATTATTTTTTTTTTGAAGTGATTGATAATTAATATTTTTTTATAAATGATATAATGTATAAAGAGTAAATCAGATTTTATATTTTATTTAATGTCATATTTTTTATTTTTTATTTTTTATATAACACGATATTTTATAAAAAATATAAATTATTAAAATATTTTAAAATAAAAATAATGTGATTTATAAAAAATAAGACTGAAATAAAAGATTGGAATTAAATAAATATATTTATGAAATATGAAATGGAACATACTGGCATCCGGGCTGAAAAAAAGTTATAATTTACCAGATGAAACGGAACATGAAGTAATTATTACTAAAAAAACATAAAATAAGGGGAAAAAAGTCTGGGACGTTGGATGCTTATTTACCAAAAAATAAAAAAAAAAAAACGTGTAATTTTATCAAAGCCCTGAACATGAGAAACAAACAACCACGCAACGGAACCAGACAAAGAAGATGAAGAAACTGACCGTCATCGTCCTCCACGACGATCCTTCAGTTCTTCTCTTCTTTCTCCCTCCATTACCTCTTTTTTTTTCTTAAATTAAAGAAAAAATTAAATTATTCTTACCTTTTAAATTAGATTAATTAATTAATCTTCTTAGCATATAATACACACTCTCTCTCTCTCTCTCTCTTTACGGGGGGTGTTCGACAAGAAAAGAAATATCAAGTTTTCTTTGTTATGGTCGCCTGAACCTTAACTTTTCTATCTATCTATATTTATCTTCCTTTACAGCTCTTTCTATTTTATTTCTCTTAATTAATTGCTTTGTGAAGGTGAGTTTCTTTCATTTCTGTGCAATTGTCGCTTAATTTTTTTTTTATATAATTAACTTCTTGGAGGTTGAAAAGTATTTTCTCTCTTTAAATCAACGATCAGCTTGTTTTTACTTGAGTTCATATGTTTTTTCTTTTTCTTTTTATTTTATTTCTGTGAATTGATATAAGCAGACAATATAACTTTGCTTTTTTTTCTTTATTATAAATTTTAAGAGCTTTGTGTAACTGACGAAGCTCGAGTGAAGTAACTGAATGATGGTAATAAGTAATAACTTGTGGGAATATTAATTTCTACCATATGCTTAATAGCAGATGAGTTTCTATGTATGTAAAATGGAGGAGTAATAACTGTATCATCTTTGAGCTTAGGGTTTTAGCTTTTTCTACTTCAAGGGTAAAAAGCTTTGATTTTTTTTTTTTTTGGGTCAATTGAGGCTAATAGTGAAATTAGTGATTCTTTAAACATCTGCAATGGTATCTGTTTATGCCACAAACAAAGACCAAGATTGCCTTTGAATGTTCTACTGTCAAATTTGGAGTTTGGACAATTTTATTTGTTTGGTTAGAAATGTGAGAGTACACAATTTTATGTTGATGTTTATTTATATTAAAATCGAATGCCAATCTGTGGTTTCAATTTTCTAAAAATTTCATCAGCTCCTTGTCTGTTGGCTTGGAACCTTTTAGTAGTTACTATTGCTGTTGCTGTTTTATTGGAATAAAACTTCACTTATTTTTTTGTATTGTTTGATGTGGCAGTAACAGAGCCTATTGAGGATGGCTAAAAATGAAGACGCTGGTAGCGCGGGTTGGAAAGCTTCACTTATTTTGCAGACAACAGAAGATGTTGCAAGAGCTGTTGCTGCTGCAGCTGCTGCTGCCACTGCTCCCCGTTCCCCAAGGCCATCTGTAGTATTTTCGTTAACAGATGATCATGGTTATAGCCAACTTCAGAAGCTACAACGTCAAGTTACAAGAGTGCTAAAAGGCTTCTCTTCTCCTCCTCTTGAAGTGAAAGGTGTAACTTACAATCCAGAAGTTCTAACAAGCCAAAAACGCCAATGGGCAAACTCTCAGTTGCAGTACTTGGTATGTTATTTTCGGTTGAGTGGAGTTCTATGTTTAATGTAGTCTTGTGTGCTGGATCAATTTTTATCTGGTATCTTTTTAACCATTTTTTAATGAGTTTGTATATTTTCTCTCTCTTACTGCCTTCTGAAGCCACTTAGTGCATCTATTGCTAAAGTTTAATTCTTGGGCAAAGTTATGCTTGATATATTAAAATTAAAAATTGTAGTTTATACATTCTTTTGTCATAATGCAGTAATTAATCATTGAACAATTTTCAACTTTGTTACACTGTTTCCATAACATCTTTGTCATTTAAGTATGCAGGATCATAGGTCTTTAAAGGAGCCAACGAGGCTTTTTGAGAGCATGTTAGTCATTGGACTTCATCCTAATTGTGACCTTCAGGCACTTCAGAGGCAATATGTTGCCCGAAAGTCTGAAGGTTCTAGAAGATTGCAAGGTTCACTTGGTTCTCATAATCAATCTCGTGTAGAACCCATTCTTGAGCCTCAGGTGAGGATTTTCTTAAAAGTCCTCATCTAAATTTTATACATATTTACTTCTGGAAATGGCTTTTTTATTTAAAAAAAAATTGTTTGTTGTTTACTTTCAGATCTTATTTGTTTATCCTCCAGACAAACAGTTGCCACTCAAACACAAGGATCTCCTATCATTTTGCTTCCCTGGAGGCCTGGAGGTTGGATATATGCTTACTGGGTTTTACCCCTCATCCATTGCATTTTATATATTTTAGTTGTCAGGGTGTTTATTCTAACTGGTTGTTTTCTCTATAGATATATGCTTTTTGTTTATTTATATTTGCCATTATTGTAAACACACGAAATAACAATTATAATTTTCTCTTTATTCAAGGGTCATAAGAATTTTTCTTGATATGCGTAAAGATTTAGTGAGTGATGTTTATAGTGATTAATGATATTACTCAATATGTTGGTGTAAGAATGGTTACAAGGAGTTCGTTTACCTCTTCATATAAAGTATTTTACTTTGAGTTAGTCTCTGATATACGGTCTGGGTTCAAGTCAGTAGGCTCTAATGCACTTCGATCCATCACATTACCTTTTATGGTGAGTAAACTCTTGTGAAATTTTCTTTTAGGCTTTGGCGTAACACAAGTAAATAACCATGAGGTTTTACTGATTAAAGCATCAAAAATGCAATTGTGATTTCATCTAGCTTTTTAATTTACATTATCTATCATATTTGGGTTGGGGGAGGGGTATGAAGGATTGACAATTGAGGTTTTTTGAGTCGAGGAGGAAAGGGTATTAGGATGAGGGTGTTTGGGTGCTGAGGCATTATAATTGCCATTTTAACCTTGATATATAATTGATCAGAATTAATGCCTGCACTTAAGGTATTTTAATCACATATCCATACAGAAAATTGTCCCTTTTTAATCTTCAAATTTTTTAATGAATATTGAAAAGTGTGCACAAGAGCGGAAAATGTGCAATACTCTGAGATTATTGGAAAAATATATATTGTTGTTCAAGTTTAGCAGACTGATGAGAATTTGGCTTTTGCTTGTAACACTTTCCACTTTTATGCCTGGTAACTTATGTATTCAACAGTGGATTGTTCTTTTTCAGATTTACTGTGATTAGTTCAGGGTCAATATTCTTTTTTCTTTCAATGTGTAATATGATCTCTTTTTCTTTTGTGCTTGCAAATGATATGTTCTTAAATGGAGATGTTTCTGAATTTTGGTAACCGTGATTTTAGGTTCATGCCATTGAGAGAACACCTTCAATGAGCGAGTTGAATGAAATTCTCCTTGGTCAGGTATCTAAGCTACAATATAATGTGGAATTCTCATACTATCTGATGATTGGTTCTTATATGATTTCCTTGAGCCTTCTTAATTATTAACTGAATTATTAGTTCTTAAATAAAATACATCTCAATAAGTCCTAGATAAATGAGAACAAACTGAACACTTTTAACCTCCCATTGGAGTATTTTGAGGCTGCATTCTTTACAAAGTGCAATATGCACACTTAAATTTACAACATTGTATTTCAACCACTTGGGTTGGTTACACAATTTCGTTTTTGTCATTTTATTTTATCTTGATCATATTCTTTTACATTTTGATTATGCTTCTGTTATGCCTAAAGGATGAAACAATTACTTCTGTGATGTTCTAAAGTTCATTGAAATGTTTATATGATTCCAAATATGCCTGTGATGTAAGAAAATTATCTCAATTTGATGCATTGTTTGCAGGAGCACCTAAACCAAAGTGACCTGTCATTTGTGTTCCGGTTACAGGTAACATCGTAATTATTCACTTCGTTTTGGATGACAGTGCATTTAGTAAAAACGCTTTCTTAATTTTGTTTTTTAACCTCTGATTTTTGTTTCCCAGGTTGCTGATGATTCTACATTGTATGGTTGTTGTGTGTTAGTTGATGAAATTGTGCAAAAACCCTCTGGATTGCTTTCCATGATTTCAGATAAGCGGTTTTCCAGCTTATCTTTGAGTCGTCATGTACTAACCACACACAGATGTTACTGCATTCTTTCAAGGCTTCCATTCTTTGAATTGCATTTTGGTGTACTAAACAGGTGCATTTATTTTAATGTTATAATTGTTTTACATTTTTTTCCTTTTATCATCAAATTCTTTTTTCATTCCTATTATGTTTTAATGAATTTTTCTTCTAATGAGCTTAAAGATATACTGTTCATGATGTTTTGGTGGTGATCCTAACTAAACATGACACTTAAGAGATATGCTTGGCATCTTATCTGTAAATTAATTTTTATTTTATCGTTTTTCTATTTGACATTTCATAATTTTCTTGTAGCATCTTCACACAGGAAAGGTTGGAACGATTAACAAAAGATATTGGTGTTTTGGACTTGGAATCCTTGGAAAGTTACAGCCAAGAAGAAAATGTAGGGGACAATTTAGAAGGCGTATCACCAAATTATAGAGCTGCAGAGGAAACAATGGATATAAGAGCAGAAGATGTCCAATCAAGCACAGGAGATTCTACACCTGGAGGTGTTGCTGATAACGAGAGTCAATTGGAGCATCAAATTCCTGAGGAGCAGATTTATTTGTTGAAGAATGGTGTTAACAATAATGTTGTTGTTCCAGATGATTCTGAAACAGAGACAGTCATCAAAAAAGGAGAATCTGGTGGTGGAAACCTTGAAGATTATGATATTGATGTTGATGATTTATCCAACAAGCCAGCAGTGGAAAGACGTTTACCAAATGCTGTTCTGCCTCTTCTGCGCTATTATCAGTATGAAAGCTCAGAATCTTCCTCCAGGTTTGTCATTCCACTCTTTGATGCTTAATGCACATTTATCAAAACTTCATCTGGTACCATAATGTAGTGGTTTTAATATCTCCTGTAAATTTATTTTGAGTGGTTCTCGTGTTTGGTGAGGTTTCTGATCCTGGTTGCATCATCTCGTAAAATAGGTATATGGTTTTATGTATTGCCATGTCTTCCTTATACATCCTGTAGTAATGACATGAAAAAATTGGAGCAGAGAATATCCAGAGCAACTCTATTTCTTCAGATTGAAGCCCTGATTGCTCCTAGGCTTGATCTCCTTGATTTGCTTTAGCCTTTTCATTTTCCTTTTACGCTTATATAAGTACAACCAATTTATACACAGTTTTGATATGGTTTTTTTCTTGTACCTCACTGTACTCGTTCACACAAGTGAGTGTATGAGGGGAGATGGCTTATTTCAATTGTAAGCTTCTGATGAAAGTGCCTCTTCAGTTTCCAGGGTTCTCCTAGTGAAGACCGAAATTTTAGGAGTGATGCTGATGATACAGAGACAGAAGAGGCATCTTTTTCTGGGCAGGAAGATTCCAACGATCAGATGGATATTCTTGAATGGGCTAAGGTTTGAATATGTTATGTTGTAGATGTAATTCTGTTGTCTTTAAGACACCACTCTTGTTTCCTGACTGCTTCTAAAAGTTCTTAATTTTTCCAGGAAAATAAATATGGATCGTTGCAGATAATATGCAAGTATTATCAGTTACATTGCCCTTCTAGGGGTTCCACGCTTAGATTTCATCCTTTGGAGCATCTTCATCCTTTGGAATATCATAGACCAGATAAAACAGTTTTACATATTGCTGGCTCTACTTTTGATTTGAGATCGTGCAGTACAAGTCTGGAATTTGCAGAGGTACATTTAGTAGGAGCTTCTAGGATGAGATGAAATTAGATTTTTTCCATTATCTTGTCTGATGATTTTTCTTTTGTTGAAAATATCAACATGCCTATTTTTGTTCCTTTTCAGGCATAGTGCATTATTTTATTGTTGGTTATGTTTATCAGGCACACAGTGCTCTCTTGGCAGAGGAGGAAGCAACTGCATTATCAACATGGGCTATTGCATGCATATGCGGATCCTTGCGTCTAGAGAATGTATGTGCACGTCAAAGTTTTGAATTTGTTTGTTCTTGAAGCAATTGTTTGTTTATGTTTCTGTTCCTGTGCCATTGATGGTTGTTAAAATTGCTAAAATTCATTCACCTCTGTTCCTGTGGCAAACATGTCTAGTCTACTTGTGTCTGCATTTGAAACTTGAGTGGGTAATTCTGTACTCATCCTAGTTATAAAGATATGACAACTAAACCTCTCCTATCCTGAGATTGCAAAACTGAGAGTAGCCATTGAATTCAGAAGCCTTCTGTTTGCATTTGTTGGCTTCTGTTACTCCACTTTTCTTGACTGCTTAAAATACTGTTGCAGTAACATGGATGCCCTTTTTCCGTTCATTATGGCTTTCTGTTATCAACAAGGAAATGTTTCTTATTTCCTATGTTGTCTAGAGCATGGCTGTTATTTAGTTTGCCTGTTGGTACATAGTGTTTCAAATGTATACTTAGAGGTTTACATGGAAAACCATTTGATTATTAATTTTCATGCAGGTGCTAACATTGTTTGCTGGAGCACTGCTGGAGAAGCAGATTGTGGTTGTTTGTTCTAATTTGGTATGTGTTACTATCATCCCTCATGTCAAGTTGACAATGCTCTTGTGCATTTTGATCCTGTAGTTTCTTCATATTGCTATGAATTTGTTGGAATGATTTGATCCCAACTTGAAAAACACAAGTATCTATTTATTTCTTCATTGATAGCTCCCTGCACCAAATAGCCCTTAGAGTAGCCACATCCAGCGTTTGATTTTGGCAAAGTATGTATGATTACATTTTTAAAGACAGTTTGGTTGAAGCTAAAAATCACAGTTAACTTGTGCAATAACTGGCAAGTTAGATACCATTCTTCAAATTGAATCATTTGGTTCTCATTTTAATTAAATCTTTATAGAAGAAATATTTCGGACTTTTGACGTAAATCAATTTTAAATGCACTGTTACACAGGGAATCTTATCTGCATTGGTTTTATCAATTGTCCCTCTAATCCGTCCCTATCAATGGCAAAGCCTATTAATGCCGGTATGGTTTCCTTGTAGCCTGCCAGTTCTGTTTAGTGATGTTTATGTGGTCTTATACTTATTATTATTATTTTTTTATCTTCATAAATTCCAGATTTTACCAGATGATATGCTGGACTTTTTGGATGCACCAGTTCCTTACATAGTGAGTTTTATATATGCATAGTCATTATCCTTAAATGCTAAGTTTTCTGCTTGCTTGGAATGGATACAAGATGCGGATTTCCTGCCTACTGTGTTGTTTGGATTCAGTAATTTTTTTTTTCTAATCATTATCATTGGGGAACTGATTGCAAATTGCATATTCTAGTGCAGTCTTTCTCAAGTTGAATTTTCTAGAAGGTAAAATACAGCTTTATATCTGCAGAGTTAGACAGTTAAATTTTAGGATGGAGCTATGGATTTTTTATACCAGTTATCATCTTCATACATTTTTAAGTTAGTAGCTTCTGTTGACTGGTGTATGGCGACCAATTGTTATATTCATGTGTAGGTTGGTGTAAAGAACAGAACCAGTGAAGTGCAGTCAAAGTTAACCAATGCAATTGTGGTTGATGCTAACAAGAACCAGGTTTGCATTTTCATTTTTATCAATTCCAGTTGTGTGACTTATGACTTGATTATTGAGAACAGATTGTCGCCAGATGCATTATATGGGCTTCTTTTGTAACTCCATACACACCCAAAAAATCTCCTCTTTTATGAACTATCTCATCCCATCCACCCTTAATTGGTACTTGCTAATCCCCAAGAAAATATAACATATGAATTTGGCTAGCATGTTAATGACAAACAATTCCAATTCAAAAGAAAAATATAATCAAATTCTATAAGTTATATTCTCTTGTTCACAATAATTTAGGTACATGTGCATCTAATTTTTCCTTCACTGTCAGTATCTTCGGACCTTATGCTTCTGGTAAGATCCCATAAATTTGTGCAAGCAATAGGTGACATGAATAATTTGGTGAAATTTTTAAGTTTGATTGTCAAAAATATTATCAGAATATTGTATTGTGATGTATTGTTCCTTCTTTTTTCTGAAGAGAGGAAAAAGTTATTTTTTGTTGACTTCTTGTTGTGGGGTTGAGGAATTGAGTTGTGCGTTATTATTGTTGGATAATCAAATGCATTTGCTAGTAAAGTTGAGGACAATCTGCAGTTGTCTGATGGGTGAATGCGCTCACTACTTGTGCTATTTGACTGAGTTTGTTGGTTGCATGCTCTAATTTGGGGAGAACCTGGTTGAGGGCTTTCTCTCATATAATCATATTCCTTTCACTATTCATCGCTAGTGATCAGTTGTTATCTGATGGTAACAAAATCAAAATACTTTTTTCTATTGCCCCAAGATGTTTTTTTTTTCCTCATTTGGATAGGAATTCTCTTGTGGTGGTCTCTCAAACTAAGGGCATGTTGCTTTCTTTATCTCATTTGACCTTTGTACTTGTCTGGTGCCATTCAGTTGGCACTACTTAGGTATTGGAAAAATTCTTTCTAGGGTGGTTTTGTCTTAATTGTTTGCCTGTGTTTAGCATCTCTTTGTTAATTCTCTCTATGACCCCTTTTAATGCTTTGTTCTGTTTACACCATGAGCCAAGTTGTTTGATGTTTTCTTATTTATGTGATAGATAAAGTCACCAACAATACCACAACTGCCAAAACACAGGGAGTTGTTCTCATCCTTGAGTCCTTATCATGCAAAGCTTGTGGGGGAAAGTTATTTGGCAAGGAAAAGGCCAGTTTATGAGTGCACTGATGTACAGGTGTGCTATTCTGCTTACTTCATAATACATCTGCCTTCCCAATATTTAATTATATCTTTTAGTTCATAATTGAATTTCTTACTTCATAATACACCAGAACTAGATCTCTTGTTTTGCATGTTTGATTTTGTTGTTGATTGTCATCCATAGAAGCAGAATTTGGAGTGAAACCCTTAACAAAAGTTCCTCTTCTTTGGCTTGCTTTTGCTTTCACAAATCAGTTGATTATTGTTCTGTAGCGCTCTGTGATTCTACCTTAATGAATTCAGATTCTTTCACAGTTAACCTTTCAATCAATATAGTCTAATTTTTCAGTCATGTTGAACTTGATTGGTGAGATGGTACTTAATAGTAATTATTGTGGTGCTCGATCATGATAATTATGCATTTGATATTTCTGTAGGATTTCTTTGGACTGTTGGACTTTTTTCTTGAGGAATTGACCTGATGTCCTCATGCAAATTGAAATCCTTAAACCTAACAAGAAGCAAGCAAGTAGTGCTTGTAATAGTTATACTTCATATTGGACTTGCTGATTTTTCCATTTTGATTATTGATCCCAATAAACTATAAGTTGAGCAAATTAATTTGTCTAATTAGAATGAATAACTTCAGTCTTCAGGACTATGGATCTTATTATTTTCTGCCTTGATTCAAGTCTTTTTCTTGACCATGCTATTGTATTAATTAGTTCTTTGGTGGCACTTCTTTAATAAATTGTTTCTCGTCTCGTATTTTTCCTTAAGAGTTTATTTTCTAGTTAAGAACTGAGCTGGTTTTTTCAATGGTTTTGCTAATTATTGTGTTATGTGCATTATAATTATATGCAGAATGAAGCTGCCAAGGGTTTTCTGTCTGTCTTAAGGTCTTACTTGGATTCACTTTGCTCAAACTTACGATCGCACACAATTACAAATGTACAATCCAATAATGACAAGGTTTGTGGCTTTACTATTTAGGGTCGGTTTGGAATTGAATTTGGAGGTGCTTTTGAAAATTGTGTTTTGACATTTTTTATATTTTTCTTTAATTTTTTTAAATATTTTTAATTGCTTTTTGTAAACCATAGTTTGTGAAAAGTTAAAAAATTTGTCTTTTTCTGTTATGGAAAACAGAAGTTGTTTTCTAGAAAATTATTCTAAGAAAATAGAAAATTGGGATTTGGTGTTTAGTTATCAAAATTTTCTAAATGGAAAATTTGAAATTAAACTACATTATGAAAAACTATTTTATAATATTTTCCACTCTTTAAAATAAATATTTATGGCAAATAAGAGTTATATATTTGATACAAAAAAAAAATATTTAAAATAAAAATGGAAATAAAAAAAATAGATAAAACTTTGAATAGAAATGAATCTTACCATATTTTCTTGTTTTCTAATTTTCAATTTCGAAAATAGAAATATAGAAAATTGAGAAATGAAAAATATTTTTCATAACTAAACAATTCCATAGCTTTGCCCAAACCTTTGTTTCCTAAGCTCCAAATTAAATCAAAGTATTTTGGTAAAAGCTGTCTAATTGCAATGCCAAACACTCACTTAGAATGTTGACTGCATTTTTTGATTGATTTTGATGGCGATTCATGTTTGCTGGTCATTGATGGTAATTGTATTCTTACTCTGGTCAGTTTTCAGAAGAAAGGGCTACTGTGGTAGAGAGAAAGAAAATCAGGAATATTCTTTTGATCAAAGAAAAATGGTTGACCATGTTCCTCTTTTGTACTATCATGGATATAAAAACATAAAGATAAAGCATACAAGTTATATTATTCAAAAAACTTAGCAAAATATTGAGAGATATTATTACCTTGTGCAATATTTTAGGGTTAATTACTATTTAGTTTTTGAGATTTTATCTAGTTCACAAGTCAAGACCTCTACTTTGGAAACCCAATTAATTCCTCCTTATAATTCAATTTTGTATGCTAATTAGTCCTCCTGTTAACTTTTCTATTAAAGGGTTTAAAATGTCAATTTTACCCCTAATGCACCATTAGATTTTCCTTCATCACTATCAAATAATCTTGTTTCTATCACCTAATTCGTACTCTCTCGTCAACTCCAACTACTTAATCTCCAAATAATACCCAGGAACATAAAAATAGAAATTCTAACTTCAAAATTGTACCGAGGGGATATACTTAATAAAAATGCTAAGAATATATACTGGTCCAGTGCCTGGATGGTTATCTTGTAAAACATATGGTTGGACCTTTTCAATGATCTTACAAATAGAAAATATCTTGAGACACTACGGTTTTGAGGACAGAGATCTTTAAATCATCTAGAATATTTCAACACATGATTTTATCTTTGTTTTCTTTATCATATGAAAATGACATCTCATAGAAACATACAAGCAGGCACTATACTAGACTGTATGAGAGTAATTTTGGATATAATTCAAATATAGACATATGGTTGTCTAGGCTGCCAAGTCCAAGCATGCATGTATGTTGTTAAGTGGCCAGTTCGAGATGTCCCTATTTTGGTGGGATTATGTGGATAATGTTTCCTATTGTAGTCTTATTGTGAGATATCCATAAAACATAAGCATCCCGGTAAATGTTCCATCTTGCATAATTTCATCATGTACACTTGATTGTCATAGTGCTATGAACTTGATCCTGTGTTTCTTCTTCTATAGGTATCATTGCTGCTAAAGGAGAGTTTCATAGATTCCTTCCCTTATCGTGATCGACCATTCATGAAGGTGTGTTCGTCTGATGCTTTTTTTGTTTTTTTGTTTTTAATTAATATCTATGTTTTCCTGTCTGCTTTGATTCCACCCGTATTTGGGATGTTGATGATAGTGTTTACTTTGCAACAGACATTTTTTCTTCATTGTGCAAATAATTAATTCATACCGGTTATACAAATAAAATTTTTCGCTAGTTTAACCCTGTTTCAAGTTTTAACCCCAATTTTAAGAGTTCCTGTTATTCATTTCAACTGTGGAAGATGGTAGAAGCTGAAATCATACTGACAATATTTTCCATAAATTTTACTGAGCAGCTGTTCGTAGACACACAGCTCTTCTCTGTACATACAGATCTCGTCCTTTCATTTTTCCAGAAGGAATAGTGCTGCTGTGCAAGATTTTCCTGTAAATTACATGGAAGCTGTTGACACTTGAACGTTAGTTCAGCATAATATGTATAATGTTTTGGCCAACTGCCATTTGTAATAGTCACATTATTGCAGGGCGCTCTGGGCATGCCCAGTTTCAAAAGCTTGCCAAAAGAATACTTGTCTGTGATTATAACAGAGGGATACGAAAAGAAAAAAAAAAAAAAAAAAGGTCGTGTAATATTGCTAATATTAGTTAAATTTTTTATTAATGCAAGGTGCTTTTTGGTAGACGTAGATATACATACGGTACCTTTTGTGGCCATGTCCTTTCTCAAGAGGCTCAGGTTGATGCGTAGAATTATACAATGTCATGATCGGATTTCGCATTTGAAAGTTCAAAAGGAACCGAGCACTAGAAGTCATGTTTCTTTCCATCAGAATTTGAATTTCTAGCAATATTTTTGGCACTCGATTTTTTTAATTACTAGTTTAATTGCAAACTTGCGTTTCTTTTTAGATGTAACTTTTGATGTTTTTACGTTTAGAAAATTTCCTGCTCGGCTAGACAAGTGTCTTCAACCATCACTATTTCTTTACCGACTTCGTTGTATTGTCTAGTATTCCTAGAGTAGAAATTTGGAACTACGTATCTGTTGTGCTAGTTTGTTGCTTCACTAAAATAGTAGCCTGCAGTCTATATTTGGTACTATGACCAGCCCATGTGTGGACTACTGCTTCAAAGGCAAGACGACACTAATTTACCATTTTTTGATGGTGCAAAGTATGGCCTATAGTGCTAGACTTATTTCTTTAGCTTTGACGTCACAAGTTAACCATAATTGGATGGCGCAAACGTGTTTCCTAGCAACAAGCTACTTAACTAAATTTTTTATGGTTTCAACAGCTAGAGCTGGGGCTGGGGGCTGGGGGCTGGGGTTGTAAAGCTAGAGGAGGTAGGTGGGAAATATCAAGTCGAAAAGACATTTGCTTTAGATTGTTAGGATAAACTACTCGTGGAGAATGCGTTTTGGCTGATTGGTAACCTTCAAATGCGTGCAACAATTGCTGGCTTTTGATGTATTCAACAGCCAATAGCAATGTGCAAGGAAAAGAGGAAAGAGATTAAACTAATTTCAGTTTTAATTTGCCATTTTTAGTGGTCTGAAATTGTATACATATATTGAAAATCATGAGAATTTAGTATCAAATTAATAGTTCAAGAACTTCATTGTGATGGGATTTTGCGGCACCTGAAGCACATTGTTGACCAATGAAGAAACAGCTAGTTTCAGAACTATAAGAAATAAAACTCACATCTCTATCAAGATAGTGAACTGACAGTGAATCCTGAAGCTCGTGCTAATGTTTTTTACCATGCCATTTTTAAATAGGTAATTTGTAAAAGAAGAAATGTGTTTAACCTAAGGTGAAAATAAAAAGAAGAAGAAAGAATTGAATAAAGAAAAAAGAAAAATAGATGAAAAGAATGAGGCAGTTGAGTCAAATGTTTGATCTGAGAATGCAGTGAAATAATGTTGGGCCAAAGGCAGGGAAATATGAAAAGGGAATTTAATCAAAAGAAATACACCTGGCTAGATGTTCTGTTCAAGTGGGGCTTTTGTACAAAAAAAGGATTGTTTGCATGTGTTTGAGACTGGCAGGGGATAACAACAGTGCTAAAGACTAGTGCACTACTTACTTTGTACAACTTCTGCCACTATCAAACTTACAATACAAGAATAGTTGTAGTGAATTAAAATACACCCAACTCAAATCAATGCTCTATCCCTTTCTATTCCTCTTTTTACTAAAGTGCCCTTCACCCATAATAAAAATAAAAAAAAAAAATTGTTTTCAAGGTTTAATTAATATTATTTCCACTAATATCTACTAACTGATTAAAGGTTTTAATTAAAAACCTTTGATTTTTTTTCTAAAAAAAAAAACAGGTTTTAATTGCATGAATTCTCTATTTTCTATATTTTTTTATACCCTATGTTATCCATAAAAAAATATTAATTATTAAAATATTAAAAAAAATAAGTGATATAATATATAAATATAAATATAATATGATAATAAACCCTTCTTCTTAATACTAAAAAATAAATAAAACCAAACCACCTACCTTTCTGCATCAAACTACCTACCTTTCTACATCACTCTTTACCCCCTTCCATTCACAAGTCTTCAACGTTCTTTCTCTCTTTTTTATTAATTATTGATTGGACTAAAGTTTAAATTGGTAACTTTATAATTTTGGTTTTCAATATCAATTACCTAATTCTTTAGTTGCCATTATATCAATAATAACTCTTCTTTTTTGTGTTGAAAACCAAAGATAATCAATCCTAAGTACAAAAACAAATATTTTGCAACTGCAATCACAGCTATTTTGGCTGGTGGATTTGTAATTCTCTGCATATAACATATTAAAATCTTTCTTAGGATATAACAATATTCTTGGGATGTTTTTATAAGTAAAAGATATTTAATTGCTTAGCTCTCCATAATTGTGACTGAGTCCCAAGATTTTACTAATCAAAGTAAGAAAGAAGATAAAGGTTCAGTGTGATTAAGCAAAGACTCTTAACAAAAAAAGGAAAAAAAAATAGTGTTAGTGGTTGTGGTTGAATCACCTAATAAGGATGGTTTATTAAATTACAGCTTGTTTAAGAAAAGCCAAGCAAACCCACAGAACATACATGGTGAGAATTTTTGAAACAAAGCAAAGAAAATTATAAAAATTGAATCTTTGAATACTTGGATACAGAAAAAGAAAGGGTAAACAGAGGGTGGGATTTGGATTTCAATTTTCATTTTGTATAATAACTCAAAAGCACATAATCTTACCCGAATCTCTTATTTACTCAATTTCACAAATTGAAAAAAATAAAATGGTGAGTGGAGGGTACTGAGGTAAAGAAATAGAAAAAGTGAAAGAGTTAGTAGCAGTAAAAGCTCAAACCCGTACAATCTTCTGAGTGCAGGATAGGCATTGGGTTGGGTTTCAGACACCAACAAACAACTCTGTTTTTCTTGGTTAAGGAAAAAAATTAATAATAAAGAAAGAAAAGAAAAAGAAAAACTTTTTTCTCTTTTGTTTTTTACAGTCTTTTCAATGCACTCTTCCCTTTAGTTTATGGGTTTCCGTAGAGTTGTCAGAGACAAGAGCTGCAAGCATCAGAAGAGCAACAGAGAGGTGCAGTCATAATATGAGTAGAGCAGAGAGAGAGAGAGAGGTGTCAGCATTATAATCAGAACCATTAGTTTCCATGTACAGAAGATTCTGCAGGCCAATGGTCCCTGAAATAAATATACCTACTCTACTCTTTTTCTCTCTCTCTCTAGTAGTAATAATAATAATAAGTCATAACCCACACATTTACACACACAGCACCTGCTTTCCCCTGTTCATCTCTGTAATAGTTTCTTTTTTCACTTCTCTGTTTCTCTTTTCTAAAGAAGAAGAAGAAGAAGAAGAGGAAGAAAGAAAAAAAGAAGAGAGTTCTGATCTTTTCCATTTTTCTTTTCCGTTCTTAAATTTTTTTTGCCCTTCTTCTTATCGAAGAAGAATGATGAGTGGAACAAACAAATTTCCATTTACTGCATCTCAATGGCAGGAGCTTGAACATCAGGCATTAATTTTTAAATATATGGTTTCAGGCATTCCCATTCCTTCTGATCTTCTTTTTACCATTAAAAGAAGTTGTCTGGACTCCACACTTTCTTCAAAGCTCTATCCACACCAACCTTCACATAGTAAGCTAAATAGTCTCCTGTTTTTGAATCTAATATAAATGTATTTTGATTGTTTTTTTTTTTTTTTTTTTTCTAATAATGTATGTGCAGTTGGGTGGAGCTGGTTTCAAATGGGTTTAGGGAGAAAAATAGACCCAGAACCAGGAAGGTGTAGAAGAACAGATGGAAAGAAATGGAGATGCTCAAAAGAAGCATATCCAGATTCCAAGTACTGTGAGAGACACATGCATAGAGGCAAAAACCGTTCAAGAAAGCCTGTGGAAATTGCAACACAAACAGTGACAGCAAACCCATCAATAACAACAACAGTCTCATCAATCAACAAGAACCACTCTACTTCTACTACTCTACTAGGAAATACCCCACCCTCTCATTCTCTTTCCTTATTGTCTTCTGAGACCCACCTCCCCCACCAAAGTCAGCTTCACTATCCTTCTTGCCATTCCCATCTTAACCATCAATTTTTCTCTTCACAAACTTCTTCAAGACCTCCTGGAATTAGTCTTTCACACCAAGACAACTCTACTCCTCTGCTTTTGGATTCTGCTGGTTCTTTGACTAATGCTGACTACAGGTTCGTGTCCTGTCTCTTTCCTTTTTTTTTTTGGTTGCTTTCTTGAATTTTGAATCTAATCTTGATTTATGATTTTGGTGGTTTTGATTTTCCTTTCCTTCGTTGTTTGGTGTGTTGAAATAAGAAACAGGAATGCTTATGGGCTAAAAGAGGATACTGATGAGCATGCTTTCTTTTCATCGGAACCTTCTTCTGGTTCTATGAGAAGCTTAGCTGGTTCATCTATTGATGATGCTTGGCAATTTACTCCACTCACAATGAGCTCTTCTTCCTCTACTTCTTCTTCTTCAAACCAGAGGAGTTTGTCTAGTTTACATAATGAATACTCTTATTTGCAGCTTCATAGCTTGAATGATAATGACGGTTCAAAACAACAAAAGCAGTATCATCAACGAAGTTATCTTTTGGGAAGTGAAATGAAATGTCCATTTCCTATGAAAACTGAGAGAGAAGAACCCCAAAAGACTGTTCATCGTTTCTTTGATGAATGGCCACCAAAGAACAAAGGTTCATGGCTTGATTTGGATGACAAGTCACCAAATAGCACATCAGTATCAACAACTAGACTTTCAATCTCTATTCCCACTTCTTCACATGATTTCCCCATCTTCAATTCAAGAACCCATAATGGTAGTTTTCTTTTTCTTTTTATATATGAATAAATCTTCCTTGTGTTCAAATTTCACAACCCAATGTTTCTTCTCGTCCATTAATATAACATCTCTTTTATTGTTTTGGCAGATGGTTGATTTTTCAACTGTGGGTTTCTGCATTGAAGGCCAAGTATGTACTTGCTTGGTGAGGTAGCTACTTTTTGTTAGGCTTAAGAACTACTGATATTAGTTTTTTTTTTTGGGTTACTTTTTCAGCAAAATGCGGTTGGGATTGAATTGTGTATGTTTAATTATCCATTGTCTTCTACTTTCTTGGTTTTGTTCTTTTTCTACTTTAGAGTTGATAAATAATAAAAGATTGAATGGCCAAATATGTTCTATTGTTTCCCAAGATAGGGAAATGTTGGAATGAATCTTCAATTCAAACACATATCTCAACCTGCTGAACGGTGCAATTATAGTCGAGGGACCTAATGTTCCCCTAATTTGTTAATTTGTCATTTCACAGCTAAGTCCATAAATTTGTTACATTATCAAAATTAGAAATTTTGACATTGTGTTAGCTTAAAGTGAAATACTAGCCGTTCTGATTAAAAAAATAAAGGGATTTGGAAATAAAATCACAACATATAAGCATTCATTTGCCATTGTTTAGAGAAAGGATAAATGGTTTTGCCAAAGTTTATAAATTGGTTGACATTTCCCACCCATTTCATACTATATTCTTTGTAAAATTATACAGAATATCCAAAATCAGAGTAATTAAATTACATTTAAGTATCAGAAAAAAGAAAAGGTTTTGGTTGGGTAATGCAATGGAATGGAAAGAAAGAGGGGCATTTCGGTAATGGAACAGAAGGGAAGCAGCCACGACTGAGGGGGGGATGGGTCAGGTGAGGTCAAGGCCATGGCAAACAGAGCATTTAGTCCGTATACGTTTCTGAAGGTTCTAGTGGGGGTTAGCGTGGGTCTGGTCTGGTTGCCTCAGAAAAAATAGAGAGACGAGACTTAAAAGGCTTTTTCCCACTGAATCAGTAGCCAGTCACCAGTAAGGAAGCACAACCATACAGTACACTTTTTAATCCACTCACCCATCACTCCTCAGTCCTCACCAGGCCCATGACAATTCTGACTCTCTGCCTCTTGTCAGGAAAGAGGAGAAAATATATAATTGCACCTTTTATTTTATATCACACTCTTTGAACACAAGTAACTCTCATATGCATGCACTTGAATTCAACAGACAAATAGCATCAATATCCCAAACCTAAAATCTAAAAAGCCCCGTGGGGTTCTTCCAAAAAAAAAAAAAAGCCCTGTGGGGACATCGTTATCTGCACTCGATGACGTGCCCTCATTTTAATACAGTATTGCTGCAATTCCCTTAAATTTTTTTTAAACCATCCTATACTTGTATTGAATCCTTATTAAATTCCAACTCAAATTGAATGAATCCATATGAAAAACAAAACTGTCCTAAAATCTAATTTCTTCATTTACAAAACTTGTATTTGTAAGACTCAAATTCAAAAATTTCATTAAGTAGGAATCGACGTTGATGCCTTTCCTTAATTTGTTCCTGTTTAAATGGATAATTTACAATCTTGAGAGACATTAACATTCAAGTGATTAAAAACTTGGATGGAAAACATTAGCCAATCTCCAAAAAGACCACTAAATACTAACAGAATAAAAAAGAAATGGCTTCTTTATACTTTATCCGATTCCCAGTAAATAAGCGGTTAAATTTTCTTCATACATTAGATTCACAAGAAAATCCCCTAATTGCATTATACAGTTCCATATGTGTTAAATATAATTAGTGATTAATCATTTTGAGCTATCATAATTAAAATTTCCTTGTATTTAGGGACAAAAAATTGTCCAGGTGTAATTTATCAGCTAGTACAAAAGGTTATTTAACTTCTTGTATATATTCCATTTGATTGATATAACGAAAATATAGCAAGTAATAATTTACAATGGCTATTTCTTCTTCCTCCCTGTTTACTTGATCCTTTCATTCTGGTTCCTAATGCTGTAAGTTAGATACTTAACATGGTATCAGAGCTTATGATATCCTAATTTTTTTCTTTTTGTTTCCTTCTTTATCCTTTATTATGGAGAGTTCATCTGATTTAAGTCCTACAAACTCAACTACAAACCCAAATACAAATCCAACCCAACTGATTGATATTTATTATCCATTGTTTATTACTACAACAAATACACTAGGCCTCAAAATGGTTTCATATGTTTTAGAGGGCAATCACAATTTCGGAAGCTGGAAACAATTAATGATTTTGGCATTAGAGGCCAAAAACAAAATTTGTTTTATTAATGGGTCAAGGTCTATACCTATAGATAGAGATCCTTTGCATCTTATTTGGAAAAGATTTGATAGTCTCGTTAAATCTTGGCTCTTGGGTAGTTTTTCAAAGGAGATTTATGAAACGATTTTGTATTTACCTTTAGCTCATGTCACTTGGAAAGAGATTGTGCAAAGATATTCAGGTAATACTATGAATAAAATTTTCCAGCTAAAGAAGGATATTAACTTGCTTAACTAGGGAAAAGATTTAATTCCAGTCTACTATTCAAAATTTAAAAATTGTGAGATGAATTAACTGAGATTTCAAACAGTAATGATTTACCCATCGCAACTGATTTTGATAACTGTATGCAATTCTTATGGGCTTAAATGAGTCTTACAACTCAGTAAGGAGCCAAATCATTCTCATGGATTTTTTGCCCACCATGTCTCAGCTTTATGGGAAGATGATTCAAGAAGAATCTCAACGACTCATCACCTCTAACCCACATTTTGTACTGCCCCTTATAGCCAACTTTGTTTCAACTATCCCTCAGTCAACAATATCACAACCAAGCTCACAAACAAATGCTCCCTCACCATTTGTTGCATCAATGACTGGAAACTATTCACAATCCTCTGCTCCAACTTTTAATAGTAATTTCAGAGGTAAGAAGTTTTTTTGTACTCATTGTGGGAAAACAAATCACAAGAAGGAAGAATGCTACAGGTTGGTGGGTTTTCTACCTAGTTTCAAATTTACTAATCAATCTAGAGGGGGTAGATTTGCACCAAGAAATTAAGGTTTTAGACCTCAAGTCAATGCTGCCTATATTGCACAAAATTATGTTCCAAATGTCACTGATAAGATTGACAAACCTGAAATTTTTTTTACTAATTCACAGTTATCTCAGTTAGTTTCGTATCTAAAGAATGTTGATTTTAATGATAAATCTTCTTCATCTCAGCACATGTATCTGAAGAATGTTGATTTTAATGATAAATCTTCTTCATCTCAGCACATGACAGGTATAATTTGCTTAAATTCATTTGTTGTGCAATCTTCTGGCTGGATTGTTGATAGTGGTGCTACTGACCACATCACCAATTCATTTTCTCAATTGATTAATCCTGTTTCATTGTCTAATACACTCATGTCATTTCCTGATGGTAGAGAACGACCAATAACACACATTGGTAGCTTGTCCCTTACCCCTACACTTAAGTTAACAAATATTTTGTGTTGCCCCTCTTTTAATTTTAATCTGCTTTCTATTAGCAAATTGACCAAAGAATATTTTTGCAGCATTTCATTTAACTCACACTTCTTGTATCATCCAGGATCAGCGGCAGAAGAGTATTCTAGGGACTGATAATGAGCATCAAGGACTATATAATTTTCAAGTCATCTCTTCTTCAACACAACTTAGACCTTCTCAAGTACACTCCATTTTCAACAAAGACTATATCCTGTTGCATCATGGACTTGGACATGCCTCTTTTGGAAAAATAAAAGCTTTATTTCCCTTTGTTATAGAATGCAATATTCCATATGATGTTTGTGCATATTCAAAGCAACACAGATTGCCATTTTCTCTGAGTAATACAAAAACAGTTTCTTCTTTTAACTTAATTCATGTTGATGTATGGGGACCCTTTCATATAGCGGCTAGAATAGGCCACAAATATTTTTTAGCTATAATTGATGACTACACAAAAAGCACATGGACTTATCTCATGAATCAAAAATCTGAAGCTTCCATTATCCTTAAAGCCTTTGTTGTTCTCATAAAAACCCAACATGACAAACTCATTAAAACTTTTAGAACTGATAATGGCCTGGAATCTCTTTCCAAGGATCTTTCTTCATTCTTTACTGATAAAGGAATCAATCATGAAACCACTTGTTCTTGCACACCACAACAAAATGGGATTGCTGAACGAAAACACAGACATATATTAGACATTGCTAGAGCCCTTAGATTTCTAGCATCACTTCCATTGCAATTTTGGAGAGACTGTATACTAGCCTCAACATACATCATAAATAAACTGCCAACCCCTGAACCTCAACAATAAAACACCATTTGAATTATTATATGGCTATCCATCAAATCTTGAACATATCAAAGTTATTAGTTGCCTTGCATATGCTATTGTCACCATTCCACACAAACATAAATTTGATTCTATATCAGTTAAATGTATGATGCTTGGATATCCTTACAAATAGAAAGGATATATTTTATATGATCTAGAAAACAAGAAAACTAGCATTTCTAAGGATGTAGTTTTCCATGAAATTGTTTTCCCTTTTCAATCCCATACCAACAATGATGAACCTTTATTTCCAGCAAACCCAATTCCAGCAGAAGGCCCTTTACAATTTTTTTTACCTTCACATGATACATCAGTACTCCCACCTCACACTATAGATACCACACCTACACCTACAACTTTTGTTTCTCAACCAACAAATGATTATATTGAACCAACTCCTTCACCCACCATTCCAATTCGAAAGACCACAAGACAATCAAAACCACTTGTGTGGCTTCAAGATTATGTATGTTCCTTGACTCATGCATCAAATTCTAAGGACAATTCTACTGCTTATGGTTTAGGTAAGATTGCTTTATATGTCAGAGGAAATACACCTTGCAGTTGCTGCAAGATACAGGCTTGACAACAACAAAGCTGACAGATACTCCTATGGAATTGAATGTGAAATTAGAAGCAAATGAAAAAGACAAGTTAGATGATCCTGTTGAATATCAAAAGCTGGTGGGAAGATTGATTTATCTCACAATAACCAGACTTGATATATCTTTCACAGCTCAAAATTTGAGTCGGTTCATGCATAAACCATGCAAGAAGCACATGGAGGCAGCATTCAGGGTTCTAAGGTATCTGAAAGGATCACCAGGACAAGGTCTTTTCTTCACAGCAGCAAGTTCCTGTCAATTAAAAGGATTTTGTGACTCTAGCTGGACAAGTTGTCCAATATCTAGGAGGTCAACAACCAGATATTGTACATTTCTAGGGGATTCATTAATCTCTTGGAAAGTTAAGAAATAAAATATAGTTTCACGCTCTTCAGCAGAAACCGAATATAGAGCTATGGTTGATCTTGGTTGTGAATTGATTTGGTTGCAGAGACTTCTTAAGGAGTTTGGAATTGAGCTTAAAAAAAAGGCAGAATTATTTTGTGATGGTCAAGCAGTATTGCATATAGCTAAAAACCCTGTGTTTCATGAAAGAACAAAGTACATAGAGATTTATTGTCACATTATAAGGGATTGGATACAAAAAGGCTTAATAGAAATTGTTTTTGTTCCTTCTCAAGAACAGACAACAAATATATTTATTAAGGCTTTAGGAAGGAGTAGTCATTATCATTTGATGAGCAAGTTAAGGCTTTGAAATCTTTACAGGCCTTAACTTGAGGGGATGTGTTAAATGTAATTAGTGATTAATCATTTTGAGCTGTTATAATTAGTTGAATAACAAAATTTCCTTATATTTAGGGACCAAATTTTTTGTGCTGAAGATTCTATTATCCAAGTATAATTTATCAGCTAGTACAAACGGTTATTTAGCTTCTTATATATATTTCATTTGATTGATATAATGAAAATATAACAAGTAACAATTTACAATGGCTATTTCTTCTTCCTCCCTATTTACTTAATCCTTTCATTTTGGTTCCTAATGCTGTAAGTTAGATACTTAACAATATGTCCAAATTTTAAGATTTTTGAAACAGTAAAAGACAATCAAGCAGGGAGGTTAGCACATACATGAAAAGGGAAAAAATACTTTTGCATTAAAATTACTTGCATCAGTACAACATACAACAACTATTAACTTCTATGATATAAACTCTCCAGGAAGCATGTAAACATCTGCCAACAGTTACCGTTTCTATTTCTCTGTTGTGCAATGCTATTCCCCTTTTTCAAAGAATTCGCATGTTAATTTGTTCCTAATATTTGCAGAAGTTGAATATTTTTTACATCAATCTTCGTTGTCAATAGCAGCATCACCATGTTGCTTGTCAACATCCTCCCTAATTTCTCCATCACTCTCGTGCAGCTCAGCAGAATTTTCTTGGACAGGACTGGACTGTGGTCTCCTATCTACTACCTCATCATCATCAGATTCTGACCATGCCCGCCTCCTTCTACCTGTTGATGAAGGAGCAGGCTTCTCCCAAGAAAATAAAATAAATCTCAGCCAGCAGATAAGGGGAAATATTCTATTTTGATTAACTGGTGCTCAAAACGTAAATTTGATCACCAGAATAAAAGAAAAAATACAAATTTTGAATTATCCTACTTTCACATTTAATGATGGTAAATAACAATTATCTGAAACTAACACAAAACGAAAAAGCCCAGGGCTGAACCACTAATATCAGAAACCTTATAACCAATAAAGTAATAAACCTTTTGTACTAATTCACATCTTGCCAGCATGGCTGCAGACTAGGCATACTGTTGACATTGTAGCTAACTACAAACATGCGTGACTATATATTCACATAGCAAATTAGCAATGCATTTTAAAATGTTGCACATCATGTTATGTTTCCAACAGCAATATTATATCATGGTATGTTACTTTGATAGTGTAGCTAGGTTTCATGATGAAAAAAAATTGTTGTCGGACTGAATACCAAGTCAAAAACAGAAGGAGAAAACAGTTTCTTAGTTTCTTACCGCATCATCCTCTGCATCAGAATCTTCAAGTCCAGCTGCTGCAAGAAGTTCCTGAGCATTTTCTTCTGCATTGTCATCCTGATCATTCATCTGGTTTCTGTGTTCCCTGTATTTCACATTGGCATCTTCATCTTCCAGTTCTTGATCATCCATCATGTCAGCTTCTGCTTCTTCCATCTCATAGTGTGACTTTGAGCTCCTGTCCTTCTTTCTCCTCTTTCCACCTTTTCTCCTCCTCTTCTCACTATGTCCACCCTCCTCATCATCTACCTCAGACCTGTCCCTCCGCTTAGAAGCAGGTGTACTACTCTTCCATTGCTCCTGGGGGTGCCAACCAAAATTAGGCAAATCAGAAACCCTAAAACATCCTTAAAGCATGTCTAGTTTTCAAAAACATTGCTTAGTCCATTTTTCACTACATCAATTATTTCTCCTAAAATAGCCTTGAAGATTGGCACAAATCTGATTTCAGGCAAAGGTGAAAAATATCCACGGAAATCTAATTGGCTCATTGCACTACTCCTACAAGACAACTTTATGGATGTGGTAAAATCCAACTGTGAGCATAGCCACAAAACTCATGTAGGACTATGTAGATAATCATTTATTAATTACTTTCTACACCAATATTTATCTGTGACTATGGAGGGATTTTTTACTGTCACACATTCTTAATCATGCTAGCTAGTATTTATATTTCAAAATTCTTTATGCATAGAATACAAGGAGCAAACTTTACCTTTACACGCTCAAAATGCTCCTCCTGTTGCCGCACACGTTTTAGTTCATCCTCTTGCTTTCTTCTCTCCACCTGTTTTTCCCCCAAGATACAGAAAAAAAAAAAAAAAGAGGAAAATGAAGTGCTGATATTATTAGCGATTTATCTTCACTCACAACAATTGTTTAATGTATATGGTATAAAGCCAGTTTATAGTATTAGACCTGAAATTTCCTTTGTTCTTCAGCCTTGCGACGGGCTTCCTCAGCCAATGCCATCTGACGAGCCACTTCCTGTCTCTGCCGATTCTGCTCCTCCTCATGCTCAGCTGCATCACGATGAACTTTTGCAGCCTCTAGTAAGTGCTTGCAATACTCAACATGGGTGTTGATTTTCTTTTCATCAAACCCATGGAAATGAAGGTTGGAAGAAGCAGATAACTGACTGAATAGACGAATGGCATTTTCTAGCTCAGCAACTGTTGATCGTACCTGTAATATTAAGAAAAATGAGTGAACAAGATATCAAATTAGAGCTTACATAATCACAAGAATCAAGGAGAATTAAGGAATTACTCGCTGATAATGATAAATTTGATTAAATATTACCATGACCAAATGACAAAAGAGTCGTATAAAAAACTCAACATAATAAAACCTCATCTCAACTATAAGCATTTTACCTGACCATATTTGGATTGATATTCATGATTTCTAGAAAACTAAACCCAATAGTTTTTGAGTCATCAGGTTAGCCTAAATTAGTTTTGACAGGTTAGCCCAAAAAGAGCTTTCCAGCTTAACAAATCCCGCACGAGCATATCAGTCATTTTCTCAACCTCAAGTTCATCAATCAAAGACTTGGTCATGTCCAAGACTCCATCTCACTACTCCCATAATTCAACTCCTAAATAATAATATCTACAATCGGTGTTATTGTTTTGACATGAAGGCCACAGATGCCACATTTTATATACTTTGCACCCATATAAACAACACAAAAGGTTAAAGCTATTTTCCTGTAAAGAATAAGGGACTTGGGTAGTCGCAAACAGAAAACAAAGATAATTCAGCAAAACCATAACCTCATCTACTGTTCTTTTTGTCTTTTGTAGTGTAGATGTTGAGAACTTCTGCATGGCCACACCTGCATCAAACCTTAGAATGTAATTTGCAGGTGCCAAGTGGATGGCCCTCAATAAAGTTTTCTTGCAATCTTGCCACTGTTCAGCTTCATAGTGTGTACGGGCCAAATAGAGGAGAATTTGTGAGTCTGTATTATAATAGAACTTTCGCAAACAATTTTGATACTGCAACAAAGGGAATATAAAAAGTAAGTTAGAAGGAACATTTATGACACAAAACTCCATATGTGGAGTTACATGAGATGAACTCACCATCTTCACAGCTAATGGGAAATTGCCTTGAGCAAAGTATACATGTGCCAAGTTTATCCACACATCTGGCATCTGGACAAAAATGCTTCCACTTGCAGCCTCTTGGACCTATATCATCAATAAAATGAACAAAAGATCCAACAAGAAAGCATGGAGACCCGGGTATACAAGTTTCAAATTCTACATCTAAAAATGAAAACTTTTTGGCTAACCTGTGTAAAAAGATCTTTTGACACGTCAAAATGCCCTTTTTCTGCCAACACTACTCCAGCACCATTGGCAGCATATAGATTAGCTGTATGCTGAACTAGAACCTATAGTACCAAAGATTAGAGGTAATAGTATAAGGACACTGTTGCATTTACAAAGGAATATATATGTATGTTGCATAAAACAAAAAGGAGAAAAACTTGTTATTTCTTTGTGTTCTAACATTTGATATGATTATCTCAGCCTCTATGTCTTGTCATACTGCCCAACAACTTGAAATAAAGGTACTTGTAGTACTGCCAGTTGCATTTCAGATTAAAATAACAGAAGTGTACTACATTTCCCATAGCAAGGACAAAATTTAAAGAGAAAAGGGGGAAACAAGAGAGAAATCTACATTAGAAACAATTCATATGTATACTGTTAATAAAATATTGAATTAGAGCCTAACTAGACAACAAAGTACATATAAGAAAAGCTGTAGAAGCATAATACCATAATAACTTCAGAAAGTACTATAAAAGATGCTTAAGAGGAGAAAAGACCAAGATGATGAGGAAGGTGAGCAAAGAGAGAGGAATTCATACTCTAGTGTACAGTTCCTTAGCTTTCTCCAAGTGGGTAGCTTCCAACTTAGGATTCCTTTTCTCATTGCGTATTGCAGCAAAGTAGTTCCAGTTCCCCTTCCAATACCAAGAAGTATGTGAGATACATATACTGCATTATATACAATAAAAATGACAACGTATGTAGCAAAAATTGTGATTAAAGTAGTCAAAAAATGCAGATGTAAAGACAATGCAAAGATATCTGAAACGAATTCAAATAAGCAGGCAGAAGATATGCACCAGAGAGAGAGTCGCATAAGAATCCTTCCCATCAGTTGCTTCACTAGCAGCACGTAAGGTTTCTTTTGCTTTAACCCAGTCATCATTTTTCAGCTCCAAGTCACCGAGCATAGATAATGCATTTGGGCACTTGTCATTCACCTTCAGAGCCTCATTAACCTACGAAAGAAAAGGTTGATCAGTAATTTACCAAAAAAAGTTGAGAGTAATTTATAAGAATAGCCAGATGGAATTCTATAGAGGTTGACAATAACCAGTTCAATGCTTAGCTGAAGATTATTTCGAGCTTTTGCAATGGCAGCCAGCCTCAAATAAGCATCCACATAGTCTGGGTACTGCAATAAGGAATAAACAAGTCAATATAAGTCTGCAGCATGCTCTATGTCTAAATACAGGGAAAAAAAAAATAAGACAATAAAGACTATATTAAAGTAAAATTGAGTGTCTAAGAGACCTTGCTCAAGAAAATATTAGAAAAAATTGAAGTTACAATGTGACTGAAAAAGGAATTGAAAAGATTCCTCATACATAAACCCATACACGAGGACATTTTACCCCAACTAGGAAACTGATGTTGCCAGGAAAAGAAAATTGGTCATAGAGATGTATAATGGCAGAAGAAGAGGTATGTGTGATTGACCTGATTACTTGACATTAGCAGTTTGGTCAAGCAGGATTTCGTTTAATCAATAAAATATTTTTTTTGTTTTTGGTGGAAAAAAAAGGAAAGATTTGTAAAAGTAGAAAAGCTGCTAAGAATATCACAGGAAAAGACCTAGACTTTCAGAAGTCAAGTAGCTGACACAGTTGTTTGATATATTGTTTGATCAAGCAGGATTTAGTTTAATGAAGAGAACTTTTGAAACAGTTGTGGATCAAGCAGGATTTAGTATAACAAAAAAAGAAACAGTTGGTTTGGCCATAATTGAATAAAATTGCTTGCAGACACCATAATGTGAATTACAAAAAAAAATTTCAGCAGTGATCTAATCGAATGTGTTCATACCTTCAGACGTCATTAGAGACGAACATAAACTATTAATGAATCTATTCCATAGAGACAAACATAAACTATTAATGAATCTATTCCACAAATTTCTCTCAAGATATACTGTAATTTTCATTGAGAATCATGGGACAAGTTAAATAACTAATTAGATATCAGGTCTTGAATTACAAATTTCTATATAAAACAGGTAAATCAAGCCCTTATATTTCAGCAAGTGAATGATATTTCTTTTTTTTTGGATGCTAAAAGGTTTGAATTGTGCAAATCAAGTCCCAAGTGAAAAATATGAATCAAAATAAAGTTGAATGTTCTTCTTATACTTTTTACTAATGAGCATTATCTATTTATGCATCAATTTGACAGAACTAAAGTTTACACATTCCTTATCCAGACAACTAAAATATTACTTGGGAAATCCAAAGTCAAATCCATTTGGTACTACTTTGAAATAAATTGTACTAATCATCCCATAAAACATCATTTTAACTAGCTTTTACTTTTCATGTTTGTGTTTTTAGATAAACGGAAACAAAAGTCAAAGTGTGCTAATCCAAATAGACACACAAATATGTACCTTATATGTTATGAGGCGGTATAACAAACTTGCAGTTTCAGTGTTATGCATCTGCTCAAGTAATCTGGCCAAGTTAAATAATGTTGTGACTTTATCCCAAGGTAGTTCCACATCAAGGCCATCTTCTTCCAATCGATGAAATAACTGCATGTCTTTGTATTGCAGAACTGATGCAGCTGCATCAATTGTATAGGTCTTTGCTTTACCATCAAGGAAAGCAAGCCATATTCCATCACCTAGAGCCTCCTTGAAAGTTGATAGAGCAAGCTGTTAAATAACAAGATGTCAAATGTTTTTGCAATTTATAATAAAGATTTAAATATCAGGAAATTAGATGTAGAAGAAGAGGTTAAATTCAAGAGCCAATTGATCCCAAAACAAAATAGTTAACATTGTAAAAATTGCCTTCCCCACAGGAAATATACTTGCATTTATCATAACTCATATCCAAAGAGAACTACACAAACCTCGAGTTCTTCTCTTTCAAAATAAATAACTCCAATATTGTTAAACACTTCAATCGGCACTTGTAGACTAGCCTTTTTCAAAAGCCCACGTGCCTGTACAATATTTCAAGTATGATTCATCCAAAACAGATATGACAAGATACAGTTCTTCAATACCACAAAGATAATATTGATAATCCATGAAAGAGAAATAAATAGCAACTCCTCACAGTTTTGAATGCATCAAGAGCAGCTCCTGTATCAGAAGAAATTAACAATTCACCCAGGTCGAGAAATGCCTATACAATAAACAGAAATTAAAGAAAATATAACAGTCAGTAAGAAAAAAAAAAAAAAAAAAGGGGATATAGTTCCTTGCAGATATTATAATAGCATGTAGCAACTAGTCATATCAAACATAAGCGCTTCACAAATCTTTAATGATAAAATAACAACCTTTTTAATGTAAAGCAAGCACTTGGCATTCTAGCTTCTCTAGGCAAATGGTTGAGGTCCGTGAATTTTTAAGATAACAAAGTCTCAAAATTTTCCTCCATTTTTCACCACAAAAAAAATCTTTGGACTTCCACTTTTCTCTTTTTCCCTTTAAAAAATCCAAGCATATTTATTATGGGAAAAGAGATAGTCTCTCTAATTGCATTGGTGAAGAACTTTGATTTCAGTTAAATAGAAAGAAGAAAGATAAAAACATGTGGGACGAGACTAACTTTAAGTGGTAAGAAACAATTGAGTTCTAAGCATCCCAAGAAGAGTAAGTCTCCAAAAATAATAGATTGGAGGAAGAAGATTCGCATAACCAATCTCAACCAAATTTGCAATTAAGATTATGTTGAAATTACCTTCCTCATTACAACATTACAGCCTATAAAGTCTAATAAGAATTCCATATGCCACAAGCCCAACTTTGATTGATATTGCTTTTATGTGCTATTAGGAAACAAGAAATACCCGTTTCCTCAGTTATGTATCTTGTTTGGTATGAATTCAAAGGAAAAAAGGACATAAAGATATATACTTGGCTTAAGGAACTCTAAGCTTTTCTATGATTGTATTCCAAATGATGACTTTTTTAGTCTTGAGCATTAGTATAGCCTCAACAAAGCAGGTGGGAGGGGGAATGTTACAACACAATAACATTAAAGGAAAGAAATTTCCAAAACATATAACAAGAAATAAGCAAACTATGAAAGTTTAACGGGCCGTTTAAGTACCAAATTTGCACCCATTCAGAAATGGCATTATTTACATGGCCACATGGCCCAAAAGCTTAAACCAGGTTACGTTAAAAAGCCAACACAAAAGGGGGCAAAGTTCTGTATACTATTTGTAGTAATGACTACAAAAAAAAAAAAAAAAAAAAAAAAAAAAAAAAAAAAAAAAAAATAAAAAAAAAATTAAAGTGTGATTCACAAAAAAAAGCAGCCAAGATTCAAAAAACAAAACGGGCCCAATATTTAAAATAATATTTTTTTTAAAAAAAAAAAAAAAAAAAAAAAAAAAAAAAAAAAAAAAAAAAAAAAACTCAATAATAAACATATTATAGTGTGATTCACAAGAAAATGCTGCCTAGATGCAGAACTCAACTACGGGTATCTACAATATCAGATCTCACCATCTTAAGACAAATCTATTTCGATGTAAAATCAGATCTAGAATGTAATGATTAAAATGGGATCCACATCATCCATGGCCATGCACCATTGAAGTTGGTCCAACTATCAGTTCAATTACCAGTTCAATCCCAGACTTCCGATGCCCCAACCAAAGGATAGAGAAACCCTAAATCACAAAACCCCAAAATTCCAATCCTATGGGAAGTGAAACAGCTCTGTTACCTGTGCATCACGCGGATCAATTTTTGCAGCCTTCCTCAAAAATTCTTGAGCTTTCTCAATCTGCCCAAGCTGAACATATATGTGCCCAAGAACCTAAAGCCAGAGTAAACATTCAGTTTCAACCACAATTAGCAGATTCAGAAGAAATAAAAGAATTAACTCCCCTTTTCAAAAAAAAAAAAAAAAGAAGAAGAATTAACTCCCTTTGAACTCTGAAAAAAGAAAGGTTAAGAATCCCAACACTTTATTTTTACTCACTTTCAATGTCTCACAATTATCAGGATAGACCTCCAAAACCTTTTCAAAATTTGATACTGCATTTTTAATATCTCCTAACTTCAGTTGTACTTGCCCCAATCCTGTTAGAAATAACCAACTTTAAGTACAAACAGATGAAATGAGAGAGAATGAATCAAATAATACTGCAACTATAGTGCTCAGAGGTATAATATATAAAAATACAAAAACAGTGAGCCAGATTTCAATATGTCTGAAATTGTATTGAAATTAAAGAGGGGCAGTTTAACCAAAGCCATAATGTCACTAACACAAATATATGTAAACAGGGTTAAAACATGTTTTGACCCAAAAAATAAATAAATAAAACATATAAGAACAGAAACCAATTTCACCAACCATAATAAGGAAACACAAATTCACTGGGCTTATTGATTTCCTTGACAGATGCCCAGTAGTACCTTGAAGCTGTTTCATAGTCCCCCTGTAGTTAAGAGAATGGCATCACTTCAAAAGGGCCAAATTTGACGTAATTCGTAAGTAACTAAACATGGAGGTTAAAAATTTGGATATTAGAACACGAAAATTTTTGCAGTGCACTAAGCAACTGCAAAAACTTTGTCGCAATTGTTAATAAAGGATGCCAAATTACCAGATATCTGGGGATACCAGACACTATAATGTGCAACACTTTGACTGAAATTGTGAATATTTTGTTGCAAAATGTGACCAACAATGCAAATCATCATAGACTTAGGCCAATAAAACTGGTTCATATCACTAGACAACCATTATTAGAAGGTAGGGAGGCATGTGGAAAAGATGTTCAAAAATAAAATATCACCAGATACTTCGACAATAAAGTTTAGGCTAGATGCGAAACAAAGGGGTGGGGGCAATTGAAACTTAAAATGCCAAAAGTCATTTAAACAACCTGGATTATCTAGCACATCTTTGAATCAAATTTCTGTAAAACTAGAATCAAATTCTAGCATGTCTTTACATGCGAGCACACAGAGAGAAAGAAAGCAAGAGAATTGCTCGATGAAAATAAATCCCTTTGCCTCCCAACAAAATATGGCCATAATTTAAGAATACACTAGGTAAAATTATAAAAAGATGACATCCACACCTTGCTGTGATAGGAACGTGCTAAATTGTAGTAAGAGTGCGATTTTGTTGGTCCGTGATTGGTCACAGCAAGTGCAGTTTCAGTCAGTTGCTCAACTAAAAAATGTTGACCAGTGAAGAAAAAGTGATTTGCTAGATAATTCAGAGCCATTGCACAGTAGGGATATATCTCAAAAGCTTTCTGCATTTTTTCCATTCCTCTCCTTATCCCAGAAGCTTTGCAGCATAAAACATTATCAGAACAAGTCAACTCAAATGAGAAATTAGTATGAAGAAAGAAAAAATGAAAATCAATTATTAACCACCTTCATTTGTATGCAAATCCAAAATTGCAAGGGCTACAAGAGCTTCAACATTTTCTGGATCTAACTGCATATACAAAATCATGAAATATGGGGATACTAGCATCAATGAAAAGCAGCAACATATGGTAACCCTAGTTCCGATGAGTGTATACCAGATCATATCACTTGCCTGCAATACCCGTTCGAATGCCTGCCAAGCTTTTTTGAAGTGGCCCAATTTATAGTGGCAATGGCCTATTCCAAGCCTTACAGCTCCAGGACAATTGGGATACACTTGCAATGCCCTCTTACCAATGGTCAAAATAGCAAGTTAACCATGGGTAGAAAAATCATGTACCCTACCAACTTATGTTCAGAATGCAAAATGAAACAGATTGAGAAAGTAACCTTACTGCTTAAGGACAAACAATAAGGTGAATTTTAACAAACCTTGTATCTTGCCAAAGAATCACTGTAATGACCTCGATTGTACTCAACACATGCCTGCAAAAATCAAGACAAGTAATTTACAAGAAATGATATTACCCTACCATATGAAGACGGCTCCACCTTCGTCTCCCACGTTCCTAATTTATAAACTTAAGAACTGGATCACATCTCAATTTTTTTCCCATGAGGTTTTACCAAAAAATAGAGTGGCAAGGTGAACTAAAGTTACCAATTTAAAGAAATGGAAGAATATTTATCAAGAGAAAAACTTGATGCGCATGGAAACAATATCGTAAACAACCATCTCCCACAATTACAGGCACAGCAGTAACAAAGTTTACAATAGAGAACAGAACCTCCTTTCTGGATAAATAATATTACATGGACCTATATGTAATAACTAACACAATCAATTGGATATGGAGAAGATTTAGTATACCTGACCCAAAAGAGCAGATACATTATCACGGTCTCCTTCCAGCACGATCTTAAATGCATTAGATGCCTGTTCTATTTCACCCTTGGCCAGTAACAGCTGACCTGTATTGGGTAGACATGAAAAGATGTTCTTAAAGTTCTCAGTATTCTCAAAGGGAAAACTTAGAAGAAGGCTCCCAACCAGGGAATTGACAAAGTAGATTCTTCAGAGGCACCAACCATCCAAGAATTATTAATAATACAAGTAGTCCGCAGAAAAACAATTGTGTTTCAATATTTCCATCCGGAATTCAAAGCAGGGTTGTTAAAGGCCAAAGGCGCACTAAGGTGCAAAAGTCATGAAGCCTAAGGCACAAGGCTAGGAACACGCCTGGTGGATACTAGGTACACGTTGACTAAAAAGAGAAAAATATATTTCCTATTTGAATGATAAGGTATAAAATAAATCTTAATTACATTCAAATCACGATAAGTATAAAATAGATCCTAATCACATTAACTGATACATACAAAGGTTCCTGGAGCCTGAGTCGCAAGGCACAATGATAAATACTAGGAGTAGGAGCTCGCCTGATAGATACAAGGTTTAATATATTTCCTAGTTGAATAATAAGGTATAAAATAAATCCTAATGACATTCACATCCATAATAATAAGTATAAAATATATCCTAATCACATTAACTCGTACATGCAAAGGGTCCTGGAGCCTGAGGAGCAAGGCGCAATGCTAGGAGCGCACCTGGTGGATACTAGGTGCACAATGACTAAAAAAACATATATTTCCTAGTTGAATAATAAGGTATAAAATAAATCCTAATTACATTCACATCCATAAAAAGTATAAATAGATCCTAATCACATTAGCTCATACATGTAAAAGAAAAGAATAACTGAATTATATTAGCTTGAGTTTTTTTACAGTGAATAAGGAAAGTCTCCTTTTTGTATTAGGTTTTAACTTTCAAAGAAAAGAGAAGGTCAAAGTTCCTTTTCTCATTAGGATTCTATTAGGAATATTCATTCAATTTTTAAAATCTAAAAGTTAAAGCAGTAAAAATCTGAGAAAAAAAAATCCAGCATGCCTAAGCCCGAAACTGCGCCTCAGGGACAGGAGTGCCTAAGCGCCCATGGGCAGTATGTGCCTCACCTGGGTGTATCCAAGGCACAGAGGCTGCGTCTGGTTGTGCCTTGAGCCTAGGCACGCCTTTAACAACACTGTTCTAAGGCAATGCAATTTTTATTTCAGACGGAAGAAATAAAAGAATTCTTTGCTGCTCCCTGTTCATGACAACAATAATAGATATGGGAACAAATTCAAGTGACAGACAACCAAGGGATGAGCAGAGAACAAATTAAAAACTAAAAGAAAAGTTACAAAGGGGAAAAAGTTCTAAGAATGTTACCCATATGGTCGAACATTTTATAACATATAGTTTTGATTGTACCTTTCCCAACCCAAGTAGAAGGCTCATGCATGTCAATCCTTGAAGCTTTATTGTAATGTTTGGTAGCCTGTATAAAATATTCCTCCTTCTCCCTCTGTTTTGTCTCAATTTTCCCAAGGTAGCTATAATAAGCCCCTAAAGCATTTAGGATGGCAATCCTCTCATATCTAACATCAGCATAATATTCATCAATTTCTGCAATAATAACCAAAACCAAATCACATGAATTAACCACTTAAGCTTAGTATGGAAAATTGAGCTCAAATCCATCTATTGGAACAGCAGCATTAGAAATAAAAATTACCATGACTGGATCCTTCCTCCAATATCTGCCGGAATTGATCAAGTTTTCCTTGTTTAAAGTACTCCCTCTGCACCATATGAATAAAATAAAATAAAATAAAAAATCATAACACAGAATTAATAAAGCTGAAACAGCAGCTATCACCAGCAAATATCAATCAATTACAGCTACATACTAGCTAAACTGCACTCACACGATTAAGCAAATTGAACAATTCAAGTAACCCAGTTATTATTTAGTGCCCTAAGTTAGTTCTAAATGAAAAATTGGCGAAAACAGCAACTGTAGATAACAAATTGAACTTAAAAAAATAAAAATAAAAAACGAACCGCGATTATAAGCCAGAGATCTAGAGGAGCTTGCTCGGCTTTAAGGATGTCAAGAATATCAGAGGCGTCTTTAGGAAGCTGATCCAGAGCCACTCTGACCTCCTCCTCCGAGTTTTGCACCGGAATGTAGACGGACGACATTGATGATCCTTACAGGTATTACCTTCAGATAAAGAAAAATAAAACCCTAGCTCTGGCTCTCAGTAACTCGCTGTGTCTTTGGCTGGTAGATTGGTTTCAGTCTATTACAAAAGCAGAGGGCGTGAGAGCGATTTGCAGTGACACGAATGCGATATTTTAGATTCTAGCAGCGTTTCAGTGACAATAAATTAATATTTCTATTTACTATTTATATTTCAAACCTCTCTGTATTTCAATTTACAAAGTTTAAATACAAATTACCGTAATAAATGTTTTAGAAAGAAATTAAGAATTTTTATAATTTTTAAAATATTTAGGTAAAAAAAAAATTAGATTATTTTTAATATTCAACATAAATTTTAAAAACTGAAAGGAAGAGTTTTATGATTAATACTCATTTTTAACAAAATTGATTATTTTAACAAAAAGTTAATTTTTATCCAAACGCCACCTATGTATGTTTATAACATATATAATAACGTTTTTAATACCTAATGGTTAACGTCTTGTATATGTGAATGTAATTTTATGTAATTAATATTCAACTAGTCATGTCCTTTCATATTACAAAAAAAAAAAATTTTAGGTGAATATAATTTATTATATTATATTATAAATTATTTAATTTTAATTTTATATATTTACATATTAATTATAATATTATTTTTTAAAATTTTTAATAACTATATTAAATAGTAATTATTTAAAAAAATATCAAATTAAATTTTTTTTTAAAAATTCTTACTTATTTAAATAAAAATATTAAATTATTTTTTTTAAAATAATATTTAAATAAAAAATATATATTAATAATATTTATTTTTAATGATTATTAAACATAATAATAACTAACAATGAATAATAATTTTATCAAATATTTATAATAATTAAGTTTTAAATAACAGCCTACAACTACAAATATTTAAACTTAAAATTTAATAATAAAAACAAGGCATGGTAGATGATTAATTATAATCTATATATTTTTATGTCTATAGTATATAATAAATGTTAAATTTAATAATTAATTAAATTCTTTTTAAAAATCAAATAAATTTTTTATAAATTAATTTATACGAAACCATTTCTTTAATTTTTTTTATCATTATTATTATATAGGTCCATTAAAATTTACATAAACTAATATATTTATTTTTATCATGTTGCATATATATAATAAACTTAACTTATATATTTTATTTATATTAATATTCAAAATTATTATAAAAATAATTTTTAAATATCATAAAACAATAATAATACTTTAAGTATATTAAAGTATTTTTAAAAAATACAAATTATTAAATAAAAAAAAAGTAAATTTTGTAGAAAGTGAGTCCATGACCAATTTTGATTAAATTTTATGTTATATTAAAATCATAAAAATAATTTTGCCAACATCTAAAATACAAACGATAAAATAAAAAAATTAATTTTGAAAAATATAAAACTTAATGACTTTTTTTTCTAATTAATGATTAATTAAATATTAGAAAAAATCTTTTAAAATTGTAAAAATAATAGTGCCTATTAGGCCGAACTTCAGAGGACGCAACAAGGCGCGCCTTGTTATTAGGTTTTTAGTATAAAACAAAGGCTTGATAGCAACTCACGTTATTGCGTTGGCCGTTTTTCTTATTTCTCTCTGTTTTATAATTGCCATTCGATACTCTTCTTCTCATCAAAACAACCCATTTCAATCCAATCTCTCAATACAGGTTTTGTTACTCTTTCAACCTCTTTTATTCTTCTTCTTCTTCTAATACACTTGCACTCATCATCAAATTATCTGTTAGAATAACTAACAAGGATTCAAAGTGATCATCTTACTTGTCAGATAACCGCTTTTACCTCCACTAATGGCATTCTCTATGTTCAATCTAGCTCATGATCAGTTCTTTTTAATTAACAATCAATTGTTATTCAAGTTTGTTAAGTAATGATTATATATGAGTTGTTTTTTCATTAATGAGAAATGGGTTTTTTCTGATTATTTTGAAATTTGTTCTTATTTTTGCTAGAAGCTTACGAGTTTAATTCTAATGGAGGATTCAAAACCTCCTCAAAACCCACCTAGAAAGGTTTGCTTCAATACCCTTTTGTCTTTTTTATGATACCCAAATGAAGATGGATGGTTCAGTGCATTATCCTTGACATATTGCAGCATAAGTTTGTGCCTAAAGCCCCCCCACGCCGGGCACCAAAGCCTGAAGTTAAAAAGTAAGTGCCATTTTTAGTTAACAGGCAATGTTCTTGGAATTTATTTTTAAAAAGTTTCTTCGACTTTTTTAAGTTTTGTATCAATCTTGTTTTCTGTTTGCAGTGAAAAGGTTGAGGATGTTGATGCTGTTCAGGCAATGAATTTGATGAAACAATTCCAGGTATACATGCCTGTAATCTGTTGTCAATCATTGGAACATCTGATTCGATTTTATTGTGCTTTCCATTTTCTTATATTTGGATTTTCTGCCTGTTGAATAGGAAAGGTCCATGAGGGCAAAGCCTAAAATTGAAAAGAAAGGTAGTTTATCTTCTTAATTATGGGCACATGTACTAAAATTGGATTGAGATTAAAATTAGTTTGCTCTCCCTATTTGTGCATGTGAGTTTGCTTAGCGCCTGATATTTGTAAGTTGTTTATACAGGTATAACAGTTGGCTGAAGTAATGAGGTTAGATAATGGAACTCTCAAATGACATACAAGAATTTGAGAAGTATAAAATTGACAGCGGCTAGAAAATATAGTTAAAAATTGCATTGAATTAATAACAAAAGCATCAAGACTCTTTCTTTTATATCTTGCAGAACATTTTAAACTGTCAAATTTCACAAGGAGTCTCTGTATTATTTTAGTTGTTAGATACCCTTTGCTCTCATAAAGGAGGCATGCCATATTAAATTCTGATGCTAGTTTAACTTATAGGTTCCAGTATCATTTTGATTTTGATATTTGAGGTTTGGAGAAAGTAAGTAAAGGCAAGTTTGAAGTCTATGTCTGTTAAAGACAGAGGAAATTGCAGTTTGCATTTGTTTCTGATAAAAGATTTAGATAACAAAAAACCTTCTAGTGGAACTTATAGAATAAACAAAAATAAAATATCTGCCATAAATATTTGTATACATGGTTCAATACATCAAGAAATTGGTCAGGCTTCAGCTGCTTATTTGGTTCACTTCCTGCCATTCCCCCTAGAGATCCTAGCTTTGACACTGCATCTGGCCATGTGATTTTTTGAAATCTAATTGTTGGGATCATATGTTTTTCTGCTTCATGCTTGTAAGTTTTTAATTTAGGATTTCCTGATGTCATGTTACTTAGACTAGACCTTTTTATGCTGTGTTATTGCTTGCTAAACTTGTATGCAAATACACATAATATTGAAAGACCACATGCAGCTATATGTTATATAAATCACACATGTATGAGTTTCATGAGAAGAGAAGTACACACTTTCTGAACCCTGAACAAGCAAAGAAGCTGAAATGTAATTAACTAGTACTATGATGTAAGCACACTATATATAAAATTATGCAGTGCTTTTAAATTGTTTAGAATCATGATCAATTTAATGAGATCATTTTTAGTTATGACCTGATGTCAACAATGTTGTAACAACGTTACTTTTTTGGATGTAATTAAGCCTTATGTTGAAGATTGTCCAACATATATAAATGCAATTAGTTGAAACTGATTTTATCTATTGACACCAGGATAATCCTGGCAAATATGCCATTTTACTGAGGACATATAGATTACTTATATTGTACCATGAATTATGCTAAAAACAGTTGAATTTTGTTATTTCCTACTTGTACTAAAACGGTGGAATTTTAGATTCATCATGTATGTTCTTTCAACTAGATTGCCTTTTTTTTTTAATCATCTTTTAAAATCTATATAATTTTTTCCCTTGATTATTTGCTCCTTGAACAGTGAAAGCTTCACAAATTGCATTTGGCTTTGGAGCTGCATCCGCTAACTTAAAATCATATGGCCTACCCAGAGGTGGAATAGCAAGTAACCAAGGTTAGGGTTCAGCTTTCAAGAGTATGCTATCCATGGATTCACAGATATCTGATTGTTATTGATGCAGTGTTCAAGTGTTTTACACTGCCCTGTTTTGCAGGTGGTGCTTATTCTTCAGGACTTACAGAGAAAGAATACACAGAACCATGGGTAGATAAACTAGGACTCAAGCTACATGCCCAATTACTGTAGTTTCTAGTTTTTTCTTCTTCTTTGAGCATATGCATGCGCAAATAGATAACTGTCCACTCATTTTGGTTTATTGTTGTTGGTGCTACAGGATTATTACAGTTGTTATCCGGTAACTCTTCCTTTGAGAAGGCCATATTCAGGAAATCCAGGTATCTTTTGAGATTCATCTTTCAATAAGAAAAAAAAAATGTGACTTTGCACTAGAAATGAGATAATTTTAAGGTAGATGGAGTATGATTTAGAACGACAAAAGGCTGTTATTTTTCTAAAATGTTTTGTGGTTTGTATGTCCACCTTACGTGATTACAGTAACTGCCTCATATTTCTTTTAGCTGTTCTTGATTCGGAGGAATTTGGGGAGACTTCAGAAACTGCAAATTATGATGAAAATTCTACAAATCCTGCTGAAGATCTTGGTTTAATGGTTGGTAATTTTAATATTAAGATTTAAATGGTCCTACTAGTTTGGTTCCTTTCTTACACCTATTGAGGTTTGGTTGGCAGGAGGAAAACATTGAGGCGAGTATGTTCTTTCTTCAGTTACCACCAACAGTTCCCATGATAAAGCGATCAGCTACTGCAGATGGCCAAGAACTTAAGGAAAGCTCAAGGCCGTCAGGAGATCCACGTGCCGTTGAGAAGAGCTCTAAATTAGTAGAGTTACCAGCAGGCCACATGGGTAAAATGCTAGTATACAGGAGTGGTGCAGTTAAGCTGAAGCTTGGCGACACCCTTTATGATGTAAGTGTAGAGAACAATTATCATATGTAATGAACCCCCCATTACCACCGGAAGGAACATTGTGTGATTTTTGTATTTGACTATTGGAATTGGTGCAGGTCTCCCCAGGTATGGATTGTGTATTTTCCCAGGATGTTGTGGCTATGAATACAGCAGAGAAGCATTGTTGCGCTGTAGCAGAGATCAACAAGCATGTCACAATAACTCCTGATGTGGACGCCATTAGTAAAAGTATGGCTGATTTGTGACAGATACTAGTACTTATGCATAGATGAAAATGATAAAAACAGTTCTGCAATCCATTTATTTATCATTTTTTAAAATGAGAGAGAAAGAAAAGGATAAAAATTTTGCTTTATGTACTACTCTTTGAATGAAAAATGAAGGGAAAATACTTATCTGCGTTCTTCCTTCTCAAGTCCAGCTTAGCATGCTATTCCATAGATGATATGGACCCCCCTCTCTCCCCACCACTCTCCCTTCCGTTTCAAACAGTACCTCTTCCTTAGGCAAAAGTAATTCAATGGTCATATTATATTGAACTGATTGTAAACATCATAATCTTGATACTTGAAACACATAAATCAAAATAATAATGTGTTTAATAAACCAAATTCTACTATTGAGAGCATTTATTCTTTCCAGAACTCGATGTTGGAAAAGATTACAACTCTAATGCAGCGACGTGACACACGAGGGAAGAATAATCTTCTGAGATGGAAGAGACGTTATTCACAGAATGCATATCATTATCTTCGGGGAGAAATCTTACCACTCATATTTGGTGTATTATAATTTGAGCTCCATGCTGTGGCTGCAGCATCAAAAAAGTAAATGGAGCATGAGTGAAAGAAGGAGAAAGCTCAAATGAGAAATGCCGTAGAATAATGGCTAAAACTGCTCAAATGAGAAATACTGTAGAATAATGGCCAAAACTGTCTTAAGCTTCTAACAGGTGGACCCCAACCAAAAGGGTAAAATGTTAAATTATCTTTAGATGCCTCTGAAACTCCTTCATAGAATCTCTCTGGTCTGAATTCTTCGGCATCAGTAACCAGAATATAGGATCACTGTGAGCAAGCATTATAGATTGCAAAAAGTCAACCCCTGCTGGGATGGTCATGTCTCCTATCTTAGTTTCCTTGAAAGTATGCCGAAGTTGACAATTCCTGGTGGATATATCCTTAAGACTTCATTCAGGATCATAGTCATGTGCAGGAAAATGTTACACCATGGACATTTGATGAAATAAATCTTTTGTGCTCTACTTTTATCATCTTAGAGAAACAATCAGCAAAATATAATGCAATAACGATATTATACTGTCCTTGGGTGATCTTAATGAAGATTATATGGAGAAATAAATAATCACAGTCTAGAGGTGGGTTAAAGCTTCAAAATCAGGTTCTTTCTTTCCACAAACTTGCAGGAACTTCTTCTCTTGCCTTTTCTTGCCAGTCTGGGTGCATAGCTAAAACTATCATTGTCCATGTTAACAAGCTTGAGGTTGTTTCTTGGCTAGCGAGGTAAAAACCTTGAATTCCTCTATCACCTCTTCCATTGTCAACCCTTTACTTTTTGTGCCACTTGCATTTCCTGAACTGTTCTGTTCACTAGAAAGCAAGAGAACCAGGAATATACACTATCCGCACAGTTTCAACAGTCAGCATAATCAACTCATGTTGAAGTTCAATAATCTTCTTTCCTTCTTCATAATTGCTTCCAAATGCCACCCGTGAAATGGTATCCTTTGCTACTTTTTGAAGCTCAGGCCTTACATCCACTTCACAACTTCCTTGATGATTGATCATCTTCTTCCATAGTTCTATCATCTTGTCACAACTGATAGCGAATACTGGTATAATCTCCTTCAAGAGAAATTCCATAAATTTTAGCTCAATATATAGAAAATATGAATTAATTTTGGGATTAAGACTGAGTGGAGTATATTGAAAATCAGAAGCAGAAGAGAAACTAACCTTAATTTTTTATAGGTGGAAGCAGGATTTATCAGTCTTCCGTGTTCAGCCCACTTCTCACCCTCTTAACCCTGTCAATCCTTTTGTGAGAATTTTAAGAAGTGGGTTGAATGGAGGCTCTTATAAGTAACCATGCTTGTTAGTTGTTACACAACGCTTCTTTAATCAGTTCTGGATCTGAAATTATCAATTTTTGTGTTGTCCCATTCCAAAACATTGACATCTTCCCTGTTAAAGACACAACAAAACAAACTAGCCTTTGTTCAGTGCTAATGTCATTGACGCCAGTAAGAAACATAACAAAAAAGGAACAAGGTAGAACAACCATTTTTCTTTTAAATCCAATTGATCTTAAAAGTGATTTCATTAAAAAACTGATACTTACCAAATTTTTTAACGTTATCCAGAATCAAAGGATCGACTCGTTGGATGATTTGATGAGTTAGATTAATGAGTTTGGACTATGCTTCATATATCAGCTTTGTGTGGTCTTTAATGTCCCCAACCAAGAGCTTGTAGGCTGTGCCTCTTATCCCTTGTTGACTCAACTTCCTCTGTAGCCAATTGGGTTTCCACCAAATGGAAAAGGAAACTTCCCAGTTCCATTGAGAATAGAAACCTCCCAGTTCCATAGAGTGCTACAAGTAACAAAGAAAGCCATAAAGAATATAAAGCAAGATCATCCATGGACAAAGTCTAAAACAGAGTTTTTCTTGTAAAATTCTGTATGTGGGGTTTTTCTTGAATATTTGATAGTTATATAATGTAATATCTAGAATTTGTTAATACAAATAAAGACAACTCTTGCATTATCAATGATGAATCTTTTTTGACTTTTCCTTTTGTTTTTTCTACATCATCAGTCAATGACTTGAACTTCTTTGCTCTGGAAACTAAAAAAAAAAAATTTAATAGTTCCCCAATTGATAGTGAAATTTGTATCTGGAGATAAACATGTTTTATTTTATTATTACTTCATCAGTCTCGCATAAACATAATAATTATAAAATAATGATTATTAAAAAAATTATCTATTTTAATTTTTTTAATTTATTTATTACTTTAATTTTCTTCTGTGTTTTTAATTTTTTCACATTTTATATTTCTTAATTAATTTTAACTTTATCTCTATTTATAAATTAATTGGAGTCGGTTATATAAATTATTTTTTTTATTTCAAGCGCTCTTGGATTATATTTGTAGAAATATATAAATCAACAAAGTTATCCTTAATTATTCACTTCCAAATTAGTTTAGATTTTTCTAAACCTTTCTTTCTAACATCTAACTTAATATAATCAACTTTTCTAACCAGTCTAAACCCAAATAAAAAAAAAAGTCCAAACCCAAATAAAAAAGAAAAATTATGATAGGTGACAATCAATATAAAATTTTATCACGTTTCATGATGCGAATTATAATTGTTTTTAGGACTATAAAATTGCAAATTCAAACCTTAAGTAAAGCCAAATAAACCAATTAATTGAAGAAAAAAATGACATGTTATTACTCCCTCACATAAGCTTTACACTTCAGGACCTGCATTCTTTTTCTTTGTTTATAAGGAGGGGAGAGGACTCAAACCTGGGATCTTATCTAAGTCAAAAGACGCAATTACCACTAGGCTAAATCTATGGCTGCGGTGTGACTTTCACTTCATGTGTATGAAATGTCCCCTGTTTTAATCTAGTGCAATTTTTGATTTTATTGTTCTTATCATATTATAAACTGATTATAAAGATGGAGGATATGTGAAGCACCATGAAGCATAAACAAAATCTTGGCAAATGGCAAATAATAGGAACAATTTAGTCGGAATCATATAATCTTAGGAATTAGGACTTAATTCTGGAAGCTGGAATTCAATATAAGATACACAAGGGGAAAACCTTCTCTTCTGAGATGGAAGAGACATTATTCATAAGATGCAATCCATTATATTATATTTGGCGTATCATAATCTGAGCTCCATGCTGTGGTTGCAGTATCATAATAGTGTAAGGAGCATGAGTGTAGGAAGGTGAAAGCTCCAATGAGAAATGCTGTAGAATCATAGCCAAAACTGTCTTAGCCTCTAACAAGGCAAAGTTTTGGCCAAGACAGGTTCTTGGACCCCAACCAAAAGGAAAAAATGCCAAATGATCTTTAGATGCCTTTGAAACTCCTTCAGAGAATCTCTCTGGTTTGAATTCTTCTGCATCATTACCCCAGAAGTCTGGATCGTGGTGAATGAGCATTGTGGGTAGTGTAATATCAACCCCTGCTGGTATAATCATATCTCCTAGTTTGGTTTCTTTGCAAGCATGTTCATATTCAGCAATTGCTGGTGGATATAACCTTAAAACTTCATTTAAAATCATATTTACCTGCAATAAAAATGTTAATTACTAAACCTTGGACATTTGATCAGGAAATGAATCTTATGCATATTAATGATTCAATGTTTATTTCTCTATATAGATTTACTTACAATCTTGAGGTGGGTTAAAGCTTCAAAATCAGGTTCTTTCTTTCCACAAACTTGCATAACTTCTTCCCTCGCCTTCTCTTGCCAGTCTGGGTGCATAGCTAAAACAATCATTGTCCAAGTTAATAAGCTTGAAGTAGTTTCTTGGCCAGCCAGATAGAAAATCCTGCATTCCTCTATCACTTCTTCAATTGTCAATCCTTCACTTTTTGTTCCATTTGCATTTCCTGAACTGCTCTGTTCACTAGAATGCAAGAGCAGGCTTAGCAAGTCATCTACCTTTGACTTCCCAGTTCTTATTGCATTCTGTTTTCTCTCAACTAAATCTCTTAGCATTGATGTGATCTCTTTGTTCAGATTATTTCTTCTCTGGTTCTTCTTTGTAGGAAAGAATCTAAAAAATTAAGAACAAATGCTGTAATTATAATATCATCTTTTCGGCAAATATCAAAGAGTAAGTTATATAAAAGACCTATTTCGTTCAACTGTTACAGTTAGTCGATGGCAGCAAGTAGCTAGTGGTTAAAGAGCCAAAAGCTAACAGTTAAAAATTTTAGCTTTCAGCGTTTTAGTTATAATTTTGTGAAATGTTGAATTTATCAAACATATCAAACTAGTAGTTTGAGAGCTCAAATAACAAATGCTAACTCGCAGCAACTTATCCAATTAAACTTTCTAATTAAGATCAGTACCTGAAACCAGGTATATATAAGGTTCGCATAGCTTCCACAGTTAATATCATCAACTCATGTTGAAGTTCAAATATCTTCTTTCCTTCTTCAAAATTGCTTCCAAACGCTGCCCGGGAGATGATATCCTTGGCTACTTTTTGAATCTCAGGCCAGACATCCACTTCACAAGTTTCTTGATGATCCGCCATATTCTTCCACTCTTTTATCATCTTGCTACAGCTGCTTGTGAATTTTGGTATCATTCCCTTCAACAGAAATTCAAGCGTCCATTAGCATTTTTAGATTTTTAGCTCAATATATAGAAAATAAAAAAGCAGAGCAGAAACTAACCTTAAGTTTCTCCAAGTGAAAAGCAGGATTTATTAGTCTTCTGTGTTTAGCCCACTTCTCACCTTCTAAAACTGTCAATCCTCTAGCAAGGATTAGAATTAAAGGGTTTAATGGCGGCTTTTGAATGTGACCAAGCTTGTTAGACAACACTTCTTTCATTAGTTTTGGATCCGAAATCACCAATTTTGGTGTCTTCCCACCCCAGAACATTGATATCTTCCCTATCAAAATAACAGAACCAAAATAAGGAAAATTCCAAACGTATTCTTGAAAGCCATATAATCACTCGTTAACCAATAAATTTTATCTGAGTGATAATACTGTCGTCTCTAGAGTGTTAAATTACAAGTTCCAACCCCTCCTCAGAGCCTAATTAATATATATATATATATATATATATATATCAATCAATAACTAATGCTTACCATATTTCTGAACAATATTCAGAGTAAATGGGTCAACTCGAGGGACAATCTGGTGGGTTAGATTAATGGGTTTTGACCATGCTTCAGTTATCATCCTTACGTAATCTTTCATGTCCCCAGCCAAGATTTTGTAGGATGTGCCTTTTATTCCTTGTTGCCTTAACTTCCACTCTAGCCACTTGGGTTTCCACCAAAAGGAGTAAGAAACTCTTCCAGCGCCATAGAATGCAAGAAGTAATAAAGAAAGCTCTAAAAAATATAAAACAAGGTCATCCATGGTTAAAAAACAGAGGTCGTCTTGCAAATTCTGTATCTGGGTTTTCTTGGATATTTGATAGATACTCTGGCAATAACCTTTTTCCTTATAAATACAGAGCCCTGGCATTATCATTTACGACATGCAACCTGACTTTTCTATATTACCAGTCAAAGTTATTTTCATTTACGACATGCGACCTGACTTTTCTATATTACCAGTCAAAGTTTTTTTTTTTTTCAAGTTTGTTACTTTCTTTTTTTTTTTTTTTTTTTTTCAGAGAAAATCAGAAAAGTATCCATCAGGTGGTTTAAGGAGAAATTCTTCGGTTTACCTCGTTTACTTGCATCTACTAAAAATAGATATAAAATATTATTTTAAAATTTAAAAAATATTAAATAATTTTTTAATTTCTTTTTAAAAAAAATATTATTTTTAAATAAAATATCTACTCAAAACACTTTATATATCAGAATGGATTAACTCATAATAATTATAACAAATCAATCCTATAAATTTCATTTTTTTAAGTTTCACATGATTAGATTGAAATGAGAGAAATTTTTTTTATAAAACACTACATTTATTTTTGTTAAATCATACAACTATTTTAAAAAAAAATTCCAACATAATACCTCTTTGAAAAAACAATTGGTACTTGCTGCCCAAGGCCTATGATTATATCATGCTGAATTAGAACCTTTTATTTCAGTTGAAGACAAATAATTTAAGAATTAACAAATAAGATCTATATTATAAGTTCAAAATTTAAATATGATTAATAAAGTAAGAATTAAAATAATCTCAAAAGCAAATCATGATTGGAAGTTTATTTTACTTTAATAAGAATGTGATTTTTGAGTTTGATTAATTTTTTCAAAAGTAACTTGCTAACTTGAATTTCTGATAAATTTGTGTGGTATTAAGGTCAAACAATTACCATGTCTAATAAGAATAGGTATGCATTTTTGCAGATGGGTATATAATTTGGTTTTTATATTCTTTTATTTATTCCACAAGTTCAAGAAATTCATTGTATCATGAATATCTAGAAGAAGAGTTGGCCGCAAGGTATTTGTGGATAATGGATTGACTCCATTGTTTTGGTGTGAGAACCAATCTAGCTTCGGCCTTTCATACAAGATACCTTCTGCCCACCATGTCCTTACGTGGGCGTGGGGTGCAAGTCTGCAAGGTCACTAAGACTGGATAAAAAAAGGTATGTTTATGAATTTTTTTTTTAATTTGAACATAAATAATTTATCTTTAATTAACTTAAATAAAAATAACGCTGTATGAAAATTTTTTTAAGTCAAAATATTTTATGTAGTGAATAAATTATAATAATAATAATTAAGACGTTTATGCCGCAGAAACAAAAATATATATATATATATATATATATATATTTTAATATATTTTTAAAAAATTGATGAATATTAGTTAAACAAGTGCCTTAATTTTTTAAGTTAAAATCATCTGTCATATTATGAATCTTATCTTTTATCTCGTATTTTTTTTTTTTTAAGTATCAAGATATTTATAAAAAAATATTAATTGTTAAAATATTTTAAAAATTAAAATAATATGATATATAAAAAAAATATAAATAAAGAATAAAACAAATAAAGAGACAAAAAAAATCCTATTGAAATGTTTACGTGGATGGTAAATTGCAGTGGATTGTAACATTGAATAGGATCCAACATTCTATGTATTTAGTCGATAACAATTAGTTTAATTAAATGCTCTATCGACCTATTATTGTAATTGGATTAAGTAGCAATTAGCAAGTTCAGAGAACTATCTCAGTAAATGGAATATTGGTAGAAGTAGCAAGAAGAATCATTATTTGCATTCATGGGCTTAATTTAATAGTAAATATATACTGGAACTAAAAAAAAAAAATTAAGTTGGAGTATATTCAGAAAAAAAAAATAATAAAAAGAAAAAGGAAGAAATTTCAATATTTACATAGTCAAGCCTAATTCCATAGAATTCCAATGGTAAGGGCTATCACTAACAGACTACAGAACTTTAGCCCATGTAAGGTGGCAATTTTTTACCCGACTGAAAATGACCAATTCAATTTGAAAAATGAGAATTAGAATCTGATCAAAATTTAAAATGATTCAACTCGAATCAACGTGAAAATTTGATAGTCAATCTAGCCAACTCATAATTAACTAATATTTTAAGTTATTTTGGATCCAAATGAATTAATATTTGATCCGATCTGAAATTAATTTGAAGTGTAAAAAAAAAATTATTAAAACTTATTTTTTTTTACATAATAATTAATGTATATATAAGATAAAAGTAAATTTAATTATTATCATTATTGTAATTCTTGTAGCAATAAAAATTAAAATTTTTTTGTAAAATATCAAATTTATCTTATTTTAATTAACATAATTAAATATATTATATATTTTAAAATTTATTTAATTTTTTATTTTATAGCATTATCATCTTAAAATTTAAAATTTTCAGAAAAATTTTAAATTACTTATTAAAATAAAAAAAATATTGATATTACAGTATATTAAACTTATTCAATTTGACTATTTTATTATTATATTATATATATATATGCGCATTAAAAGGTTTTTTTTTTTTTTTTATGATGCTATAGTATTTTAAATGTATAGAAATTATATTTACGATGATAGAGTTTACATATTTTATATTTGTTTTACTTAAATTATATATGAAATATTTTAAAATTATAAATGTTCATTTTCATTATTAAATTTTAAATATTATATATGAAAATTATTTTCATAAAAGAATTCATTATAACTCAACTCCACTTGATCCCGAAAATTTATTTTTAAAATTAAATTTGAAAGTGATTCAAATTCAATAAAAAGTATTTTATGATTATTAATATGATGGTTGATAAAAAATTTTAATATAACTCACAGTGATTTAACTTGAATCTGCTTGAAGAAAAATATCTGAAATTATTTAAATAAAAAATGACTCTAATCTTAAACCATCCAATCTAACTCAATTATCACCTTTAATTCATAATAATTGACAAGTATAAATCCATTATATATTTAAAATTTTTAATATCAACTTTTCAGTTATGAGATAAATATTTAACTATAAAACAGTAATTATATATATAATTAGACAATAAATTTAGATTCGATATCTATCCCAAATATAAAAAATAATAATAATAACATAATATTTTCAAGTCAAGTATATGCATTGAAAAGATAAATGTGGCAATACTTTTGTTCCTTTCTTATTTTTGGATTTGCCATGATAATGGTGAGAAAGAGCATATCCATGTATAGCCTAATAATTCCGATGATCATCATGATCATGATTACAAAACAATCGACTTTGTTTATTACATTAAAAATTACTATGTTTTCACTACAATCAATCAGATCATGTATGTCTGAATATCTATCTAAATTTCTTTTTTTGATTAAGAAGTTTCCACCTGAATTGGTGCTTGAAATTGATTGTTAGGAACTTAATTAATTATAATAACGACCTTGTTTGAGTGATGTACAACATGATTCTAATATTCAATTAATAAAATATTAATATTTAAATATATTATTACTTTAAAGTAAATTTAAATTTAAAAATTAAAAAAAAATATTGAAGTTAATTTAAACTAAATTATCTTTTATTTTGCCTATCAAATTTAGTTTGATTGGCTCTATGATTGGAGTAGTATGACTTTCAAATTTAAAGTTTCATATATTATTATGGAAGAAATATTTAATAATTTGATAAAAATTGTAGTTTATAATATTATTTTAATTACAAAATTAATTTTCAAAAATTTTAATTCAATGACAAAAACAAAATTAAATAATTACTAAATAATCATATAATATAAATGCTAAAAATAGAGAAATTATTGGATTCATAATATGTAATATTTTTTATATATTTTTACTCACAAATATAAAAGAATTATCATAATTTATGACAAATGAATTTTATATTTATTGAAAAAAAATTTAGCTGAATCAAATGTACAATATTATATTATAGACTAATCAATATTGATACGACATATTGACGTTTTAATTAGAGATAATTACTATTTAATTTTCAAGATTTATCAAAATTAACGAAATAATCCTTACATTTTAAAAAATTTACTATTTAGCCTTTATGTTTTGATTTCGTCATATTAATTAATCGTTATATCTAATTTCACTGTTAAATAAATATAAAATGACTAAACTTTTCATTAAATTTTTCAAATCAATCACGCTAAAATAAATTTCATTTCGTTAATTTTGATAAATTTTAGATATTAAATAATAATTAACCTTTAAATTTTCGATTATTTAATAAAATTTTTAAACTCGATTTTTATAAATTCTTTTATAGTTATAGGTTTATATGTAATATAGAGAGAGTGAAAGAGATGGATTATGTATTTTATTTTAGAATAATGCCTGTAATCTAAAAGAAAATAAAAAAAAGGGTATTTAAGTATTAAAAGCTATTTTATTTTTAATTTTAATTTTTCAATAAAATTTATAAAAAAATTAGACCGAAAGATCAATTCACTGAATCAAAAGATATGAATTAAATAGTTATTTTCTCAAAATACAGAAATCATTTCGTTAATATCAATAAATTTCATAAAGTAAATAATAATTAATCCTCTTAATTATAATACATACCCTATAATTTAAATAATTAATTATCATATTCATCTTATGAAATAATTATTATTTAATATATTTAATTATCGTATATTAGTTTGGTTTGATTGATTCAGTTGATATGAGTTTTTTTTTTTTAATTTATTGGGATGAATTACTGAATTATCTATAGCAAAAAACAATTGTCAAAAGCATAGGGTAAAAAGGGCACTCTCCGTCTCCGGCCCTCCTCTACAGTCTTCAGAGCGCTAATCACGGGATGTCATTGATGCTTCAACGGTGTCAAATAAAGATAACAAACTAATCGGACGCGCAGAAATGCACGATATAATGGGCCCTATTCCTCTAAACGTCTAATGTGTGGAAAAATCTAACATAAAATCCTCTAACAAGTGACCATTGAATGAAAAAACTTAGACCACATTTGAAATTTGTTAAAAATTATAGAATTAAAAATATTTTTATTCTATAATTTTATTTATTTGGATAAAAATCAAATTGATGAATTTTAATGATATTTTTATAATAAAAATATAATGTGTTTTATTTATTTGAGAAATTTTTTAAAATCTCACTTTATATATGAATTTTTAAAAACTCTCAAAATAATGAATTATGGTGTATAATGGATTTTGACTATATTTTTATTAATTAAATAATAAATTTTAATAAAATTCATAAATTTTTTAAAGTCTTTCATCTTAATTTCATTGATTTAAACATGAACTAATAGTAGCAATGTCCCTTTCACTTAATGACAACGGAGTTGTGTTTAGGATTAAAGCATTTCGAATTGGAGTTTAATTCAAATTAAATATATATAAAAAATAAATTAAAAATATTAATTTTTTTTTAAATAATGTTTGAATTGATGAATTTGGATAAAAGATTTCAGAAAATCTATAAATTCTATTAAAATTTATTTTTTTATTAATAAAAAGTAGTCAAAATCCATAAATTATTCAAAATTTATTATCCACCACAATTTTTTATTTTGAAAGTTTTTGAAATCCCACATAAAAAATAAAATTTTAAAATATCCCTTATTTTAATGAATTAATAATTTTTTTATTATAAAATATCATTAAAATTCATAAATTTTATTTTTATATCAAATAAGTGAAATTGTATAAATTCGTAAAATAAAAATCTAGATTTTTTTTTAGATTGAGGAGGATAATCAATCATAAATCTATTACCCAAATAAATATGTACTTACCATTAAATTATGTCTCAGTATACAAAAAAAAAATCTAAATTTTTAATTTTATAAATTTTAAAATACTCAATGATCAACTTATTCTATTTTTGAGATTTTCTTTTTGAATACTTTAATCACTGGGACAGTCTATCATTTTATTAAAAAGAAAGACGAGCAAACCAATGGCAAAATTTCATAGATTCAAAAGGCAAAGACCCTATAGGGTGATTGCTACGGTTATTTCAAGTAACCATTTACTTAATTTTTACATAACAATTTATTTTGATAATATAAAAAATAAAATTTGCACTTATCAAAACCAGTTACTCATATTTGCTAAGTTTCCCATCGATAATTTTATAATTTCCCACCAAAAAAATAGTGAGCAATATGTTGAGCATTTTAAAGTATTTTTTAAAAAATAATAATTAATTTTAGTTAATAATAATTAGTGTATGAAGAGAATAAATTAGTAATGATATGAAAAATTAAAATAAAATATTTTTTTCTCAAATTTTAATTTGAAATATTTTTTTCTAAATTGAAATTTGAAACAACAATTTAGAATATTTTTTATTAATCTAAAAAGTAGTAATAATATAAAAAAAA
>CANXYC011462037.1:0-38291 GCA_948193065.1 Aleurites moluccanus
TATATATATATATATATATATATATATATATTATTTTAACTGTTGCTATTTATATATATATCTATTATTTCTTTCATATATATGCTAATAAATTTTTTTATAATATGGTTATATTTTTGCTTTACTTTTTATATAATAGTAATTACTATTTATCTTTCATGTTCTTCTATTCAATAATTATCTTTTTATATATAAATGTTTTCATAATTTTAAAACATTACTAAGTAATTTAAAATATTTTCATATTTTTTATATTGTATATTTAAAATGTATGTTTAAATTAAAAAAAAATACTTAAGTGATCATATTATAAAGATTATTAATATATTCATCTATAATAATAAGTATTTTTAATTTATTAAAATAAAGGTTTATTTCATAAAAAAAGCCTAATAAAATATATAGTATAAAATAAAATTTTAAAAGTATAACAAATAAGTATATCAAAAATAAAATATTTTTCATTTTTTTAAATTTGAATTTGGAAAAGGAAAAGTTAGAAAATTGAGAAAAGGAAAAGAAAATCGAGAAATAAAAATATAAAATATTTTTCACAATTAAACAAGGCCTTAGGTTTTTTATCTTACTCCTGTGAAAATATTTTGATAGTAAAATACTCAAATGTGATATTTAACAGTGAATGTAAACAAAAAGTTAGCTGAATCACTATAAAATATTGTCTCATTCTCTTTTTCTCTCTCTTTAGTAATATTTTTATTTATCTTTAAATTTTTAAATACCAATCAATTCGCCCTCCTCTTGGTTGGCAAAGGAACTTTCACACTCGTTCTTCATAAGATAACAACAGAAACTAGCCATGGTTCCTTTTCGTCTTTTGCCTACTTTTGCTTACGCTTAGTAAGGGCTCTCATCAATTCTCCTAATAATTTAAAAAATCCAGTCTTAGCATGAAACATATAAGCAACGGCGTGAGGAAGAGATCAACGATGATTGGTCTCAATCGAATTGGCGGCTTGAGGAGGAGATCTAGTCAGTGATGATTACTTGGAAAAGATGACAATGACAGCGGTAAAAGACCAGCAGGGATCAGATGTATGGCCACCTGTGAACTGAAGATGCAAGTTGTAATCTCGATCGACGATGGCATTAGCAACTTAGCAAGCTGATGATGGTTTATGTCTCGATTAGTGATGATGTTTTGGATCTAGATCGGTGATGATGATTTTCAATTTTTTTTAGCTAGATTTTCAATCTGAAGTTAAATTTTTAATATGATGAGAGTTTTAGGGGAAAAAGAAACGATCTTATTAGAGACAGTGAAGGAAAGAAAGGATTATTTTTCTATTTTTAAATTATTTAATTATTTTTTCTTGCAATTTATATTTTCCATTTTAAAAATTATTTAATTATTCTCTTTTTTTTTTTTTTTTTTTTTTTTTTTTTTTTTATCGTGTCTCTAACACGCATTAAAATCATATAAAATTTGGATCTAATTGTCACTAAAATGAAATGTTTGGGTTTAATTGATATAAAAGTTGAATTTGGATCTAATTGAGTGTCGATGCCAAGTTGAGGGGCTAAATTAAACTTTTGTCCTATTATTTTCAATATTAAAGATGGTAAATTAAGGTATTAAATTTAAATTGTTGATAGAAATTGATAAAATTTAAAATTTTGAAAAAAAATGGAAAAAATAGTACAAAATTTTGAATTTATTTTAGGCCATTAGGCCATTCCATTTTGAGAGTAGAGAATAATTACAAATAATTTTAAAAATTGAAATAAAATTGATAAAATTAAAAAATAACTTAAAATTTTAAATTTTTTAAATCATTGAACATAATTTTTTTTAACACAAATTGACTTAGGTCCTCCCTGTTTCCAAAAATTAAAAATTTTTGAATCATTAGGAACCGTATCTGACATGAAAAGTTGAAAACCACTTAATTTTTAAGAACGCGAATGAACAAATATATTTTTATTAAAAGTAAAAAATTAAATACACTTATATACCATTCAATAAAATTAATTTTATGAAGCCCAAAATTTTCTTAAATACATTTATTTACATCCAATAAAAATAATTTTATGAAATCAAATAAAATTTTCTAATAAATTTGATTGATTTGATAATTAATTACTCTTTCAATCTCGTATGAAATGTTTTAATTTCTTTTTTGATATGTCCAAATTTAATTATTTTATTTATTAATCTAAATTATATTTTATTTTATCATTATAATCATAGATTTAAATCGCGGTCGCAGCTATTTTCCTGATCCCGGTCGCATATAACTGTAATAAGGTTTTTGAGGTCATAACGTAAAGGTAATGATCAACTGCTACATAATTTTTCTAAAAAAAATTATAAAATAAGAAATATTGACATAAATCAATAAATATAAGAGTTATAACTAATTAATAACATAATATTTTATAAATAAAAACTCTAAATGATAAAAATAAGAGTTATAATCTTATAATATAATTTTAAATGTCATATTGGTTATAACTTATCCACTAAAATAATAATATTTATTTAATGAGTTTCTAAATTTATTTTTTTAATGTATTTAAGGAGAATTATTAAATAATAAATATATCTCTTTTTTACATAATATTATTTTAATCAATTTAATTTTTCATTTCATAAATTAAAAAAAATCATAATCATCATCATTGAATCACCATTATAGATTAAAGACGATATTAAACAGAAAATAATTTTCAAATTAATTAAGTAATATTTCATTAAACCAACATTATTTTCTCAAATATGAAAAATCACAAGATAACAATAAAGATTGCAGAAATTAAAATTCAATAAGCTTATATGCTCCAAAACTAAGACAAAGAAATAAAAATAAAACTCAAATAAGCTTATTAAAATTCAATAAGCTATATGATGTCCTAACCCATCTACTTCTCTTTCATTTTCCGCGGCCTTCAGCAAATTTCTATTCATCGTCCATGTATTGTTTTAGAATACTTTTGTCTCTTAGCCCTAAATTCCCCTTAGCTAAATAATGCCAAAGAGAGAAGGAACTGAAGGAGAAAAAGGAGCTCTTTGTGGTGGTTTTAAAGGTGCTTCCGATCATGACTTTAAATTTGCCTATTTATCATCAAAATTTTTTTTTATACAGAGTTGTCAATAATGTGTAAGCCGTTCTACAACCGTTGCACCTGAAAATATCGGTGTTTATGTTCGTTATCATTATATAACGGTCATTAAGACCGTTATTCTTTCAATTTATTTTTGTTCGTTAAATAATGTGTATATTGATATCAACCGGATGAATTTTCGTTACATAATGTAACGATAAATATTTAAATTTATAATTATAATAATACCTATATTAATAAATATATTGAAAATATAGATAATAATTAAGAGATATAAAATATAAAAAAATTAAAAAAAATAAATAAAGATTAAAATCAAATAATAAATGAATTAAAAAAGCTAATATTTAAAAAAATTCTTAATAATTATACTTTTTGTAATTGAAATATTTATTGTGAAATGAAAAAAATATTATTTTTTATTATTATTTTTTTTAACTAGTGCTATAAATAAAGTATCGTGGAAGTTAAAAGAGATGAAATACCCTAGAAATACCGTGTCCGTACTAGTCCGTTAATATTTCTTGTTGCTTATTCTACATTCCCATTCCATTTTTTTTTTTTTTAACCAAACAAGATTGAAAGGTAGTTAATAAGAAATAATAAAAATATTAAAAGTAAATTATATAAGTAAAAATGAAAATTTTAACTTATTACTTGTGATTAGAGGTGATAAAAAATTCGAGAAAATTGAAAATCGAACTGAATCGAATTTAGTTTAGTCGGTTTGATTTAAAATTTAGTTCAATTTTATTTTCTTCAAAAAAATAAAATATTCAAATCGACCGAAATATATATATAACTTTATATTTATTTTATTTATAAAACCAAAATAACCAAATAATCAAATCAAAATATATCAATTTAGTTCTGTTCAATATGAAAATTTTATGATTTGGTTTGATTCAAAATCGATTAGTTTCAATTTATAAAAATTGTGGTTGATTTGTTTGATTTTAGAAAAATTTAATTCAATTTGAACCAAACCGACTGATTGGTCACCCCCTACTTATAATATCAGTGGTTGTCACTAAATATAATTTTATTAAAATTCTCATTTTTTCTCATCCAAATAATTTTTAAATTAATTTAAATGAAAAAAAATTATTTTTTTATTAAGATATTGCATTTTGTGATTCATAATGAATATATAAATTTTCAATATATATAAAATGGTATCATAGGATAGGATAATTGATGATTATACTACCTCCTGTTTTATCTTAAATTAGATTGATTTCGATTCTCTTTTTTGTCCAATATGGGTTTATCGTTGGATTTTAAATTTGTTCTTCATCCGGTATAATTTTTCTCAAATTTTTAATTTTTTTTGTCTAATACAAGTATTTTTTAGACTTTAAATTCTCTTTCGCTCTGTATTGGTATTTCTCAGGTTTTAAATTCTTTTTTGACCTAATCCATATCATAAATTTACAAATGTCAACTAGACTTATCAAAAATTATTTTTATTCAATTGTCACTTAAAGAGCTGTTAAAAATATTATATGGATAAAAAATATAATAGGTAGGATATGATTACCAACACATTTTATTTTGCACAACAAAATAAATATTGTAAATTATTTTTTTTAATTTTTTTTTATTTCATTCTAATGAATTATCAAATTTTTTAATTTTATAATTCTAAAAATTATTTCAAGTAATAAAAATATTTTTAATTATATGATTAATTATTATATTTAAATGAAGAAATAAATATTAATTTATGTTACATCTTGTGAATGATATAAGTTGAATAGTTAGTAATTGAAGTGAAAGAATTAATTGTCAATTTCTTATTGGTTAAGAGTATCAACTCATAATAATGTGTCAGTAATTTTATTCTATTTTTTTATTTTTTTTACCTGTCATTTGAGGTTTTGCGCACATATTAAAATACTTATTAATTAGATTTAAAATAATTTATTTAATTTTATATTCTTAATTTTATTTTAAATTAAATTATTATATTCTAATTAAATATTATAAGGATAAAATATAAAAAAATGAATAAATATTATTTTGAAAATTTAAAACGATAATTAAAAATATAAATGGATAAATTTTTAAAACGATAAATAAAAAAAAAAATTGAAATAATATATAATAATTTTTCAGAAAATTTTAAATTGATTAAATATAGAAATATTAATTGATTAATCATATAAATTTAAATGTCCTGATTTGCACATAAATCCGAGTGTCTTGACTTGCATTCTCGAAAACCTAACTAAAGCAGCATACTTTGTAGATGCCCCTTTCAAAAGCCTTACATCGATATTGCTATGTCGGCAAGAACAACTAAAAACCAGTAACTGTAATGAATCCTACAGTCAAAAGCCCTGAGATCATCAATGGTAATAGCCGCCTGCTGGAAAACGCGGCCTTGAGGAGAAAGTAGTAAGCAAACTCCTATGTAGGCTTCTCACACCAAAGGTAATAGAACACAAAATGCATTAGGGCTGAGACAAGAAAATACATCGCACCTTTTTTTTTAAGCTGTAAAAATGATCAGACATTTTCTTCGCAGGTACAAAATAATTTTAACGTTATAAAAAATAACTTATTTCGTGTCTCCCTCTATTAACTCTTTATTAATTCATTATTAACTTCCTCTTCCTCTTTCCGACATAAAAATAATCTAGATATTTTTAAAGTTAAAAAATAATTCTGGCGTTACAAAAATACTCTTATATATATTTTAAATTAATTACTAACTTATTTAATTATATTTTCTTATTCAATTATAAGTATTTTAATTATCCTTAAATTAGTTATAATATATTTTTTAAATAATCTTTATTAAATAAAATTTCAGTTTGAAATAATTAAATATAAAATTTTTTATTTTTTCATAACTGAAAAAATAAATAATTAAACGTAATTTATATTAATATTAATCTTATATAGTTTTATATTATTTTTTGTATTTTTTATATTTTTATTTAATTTATAATTTTAAAAATATTTTAACATATAGTAAAAATTATTTCTAAATATTTTAAATGTGACATAATTAACATTGTGATATAATATTTTGAACAATACACTTATATATATATATACACACATGCACAAAAGTATTAGTTATGATCCATGTTAAAATATTTTAAGAAGGAGAAAATCTCTAAATCTATCCCAAAAACCAATAATCCTTGCGACATGCAAATCATAGCTCGATATTTGTAGCAGCACTCCTTGCCAACAATTAAGAAAGAGAAAGTAAGGGGTGAGAAAAAAACCTTAAAAATCAAATTGAATCCAACCTAATTTAAATAGTTTGAATCAAATTTTAGTTTAATTTAATTTATTTTTTATAAATTTTAATATATTCGATTTGGTTTAATTTTTCTTAAAAAACTTAAAATAACCGAATCAACCAAATTTTATATATATTATAGATTATACATATTATATATTTATTTTTATATATGTTTAAAAATATATATATTTAATAATTATATATAAATATTATTAAAAAAATCAAAATAATTGAAAAATCAGACCTAAAATATATCAGTTGAATTCTATTCGGTTAAATTGATAGGATTTAACACAACTGTATTGTTGAAATGCTAAAAAAAGAAAAAAGCTGCCTACTTCAAATTAACAATTCAATTTAGCTTAGTATAAACCCTTTTTCTACAACACTCATTATGAATTGAAAATAAAATAAATGAAGGAAAAATAGATATTTTGATCTATCATTTAAGATAATAATCATTATAATGAAATATAATTTTATAATTATATTTATTTAATATAATTATTTCATAATTATATTTTATATGAAATATTACTCTTAACGAGTTCTTTAAAGATAAAAGAATCAATAAAAAAATTGCTATGCTCAACTCTTTTTATCCTTTTGAAATAATAAAATGGATTGAGATTTAACCTAATCACAAATTAGGATCTTTATTTGAAATCTGTATTAAGAATGGTTGATTCCAAGTTTAAATTGAAATCGCCTGCAATATCTTTTTGAATATACATGTTACCATGAAAAAAGACTTGTTTATACTGAGTTTATACACCTATTTAATAATAAAAAAACATGGAGTAAAAAAAGATATTGATATCTTTTTACTGGAAAAAAAAAATAATCACATTAATTAAAATATCTCATCACTCGTTGATTGAGTGTATGAACTACTTCCGTATACTCTGTGTAGACAAACATAGACAGCCGGATAAGTATGACAGTTATGTTTGACTATACAATTAGGAAAATACACATCTCTTATTAATCAGGACACAGAGTATATTCTAATTGTTGGATGGACCATGTCAACCTAACTATATGTTAATAAAATTTTCCTCTACAGTGAAATTGTAACATAATATGCAACGTTCTTGTATAAAATCTTCAAACTCTTCACTAAACCAACAACAACAATCAAGAAAACTCCAAGCCACTGCAAATGATCACCGAGTGAATTCTATAGGCTTGTTATTTTGCATTCTAGGGTCGATAATAGCATCCAAAGCTGTCCTCAGTATCTCCAGTTGTCGATTGCCATTAATTCCTTGCATCCATAAAACACCCTATGTCCACCCAGACATTGTCACTATCTCTGCCTTCATAAATTTCCCTTTCTCTGACTTCACTGCCCCAGCAATATCTGACATTAGCTTCTCTTTATCCTCACAGCTGAACATGACCTTAACAGGCCTTTGGCCCTGCCTCTTGCTGTAGTCTACTCTCAACATTTCTGTTCCACCAAGAAATGCACTATCCAGCCTGCCAACACCATATATTTCTTTCAATTGTGATACTGTATTCTCCAGCTGTTTCACTCGCTGGATCGTTTCTGCAAGCACTGATGCTTTGTTCCTCTATAGTTCAGCACAATTGTATTAATCAGAATAATATAAAATAATGGATCATTTGTATATTTTTCAGAAGTGGAATTTTTATAAGTTTGGAAGGAAAGCTCGCAGGTTGGCTATACTGACCGTTGATTCGAACTCGCCTTTTCTTCTCAGCTTCCTTGTGTTTCCGGGCAGAAATTACTTTGGATTCTTCCTTTGACGTGAATTTAGCCGGTGAATTTTTATAGTTTACAGCCATGAAGTTTTCGGTTGAATGAAAATTAATTTGCTTTGAACATGTTCCTGAATTATGGTAACTTGAAATAGGCTGCAGCACATCATGTGTCTGTTAAGCAAAGAATCAAAACTATTTTAAAGTGTAAAAGAAATCAAATAGAGGTATACCCGTTCCAACAAAACCATGGAGAATGCAGACGTTTGCCTCCTATAGAAGTTGTTGCTCAGAAAGATGGGATGAAAATGTCATCTGTTGCAGTAAAACAATGGAGAAAACACAACTCTGCCACTTATAGCAAGTTTTCTCCACATGACGAGCTGCAAATGCTAATTAATGTGGAGTAATTACACAACCATTACTTTCTAAAGAAAATTAATAAGATGGGTACTGCGTATAGTAACATTTTATGGTGAGAACGATTACAAATTAAATTTAATAAATAACACAATCTCACAATCACATGCGGCATACGTAATATCTTTTACCAAGATTTTGTGATCTTAATTACCTTACATTTTCTTGTATATATCTTTTATGCAGCATCCGAAGTCTTTATACTCCTAAGATGTATATCTAATGTGCATCATCAACAAATTTCATAATGAAGCAATACAAATATATGTCAGGAAATTATTCTTTAAGAACAGGAAAAAAAAAAGATGAGAAAAAATAGTGCAGGGCAGGGAGACAATCGTATGTTTGAATACCAATTGATCTATGCTGAACTAATGTTGGTAGCATTAGTTAAGAGCAGAAGGCTTGGTGTATTTTGTGGTAACTTAAATTTGTGCAAACTGGCTAATGCTATTAAAGCATATACTCAATAAACTGTCTGTTCATATTAGATCACTAGATCACTAGGTCTATTGTCCAGTAAACTAATAATAGTAGATACTATCACATATTTCCAAATTTGGCACTTGAGTTAATAGGAGGCATTAGCTTATGGAACAAGTAATAATGCCTTCCCCTCTTGGATCAAATACATTAAGAGTAGAAAAGCTTTTGAGCAATAGCTTATTTCAGCCTTTGCCAACAAATAATTTAGTTCCTGAGACTTATATCTCATTTACACCAATCAAAACTAGGTTACTTAGTTCACCAGACAATAAAATTCAGCTATGGGTATCAATTGATGCCAGAGAAACTGAAGCTCCAACCAATCACCATCTCTTACACATGACAAATGAGAACACATTGAAATAAATAATTGCTGCCTTAGCAGGTTCATTCCAACTGCTGCAAACTTTCAACTCCATTCTAGATCAAGCTATCTCACCAACATGTCTTCTAAATAAGACACATAAATCAGAAAATTTCACAACTAGCACATCCTAAGAATTACATAAGAATTAATTAATTGTTACCTAAGAATTATATAATATTCAGTTTCTACAAGTGTCTCATGCTTGTAATATACCTTTTGTTCTTAAATAATTGGAACCATCTATGATTGTCAAGATGCTATTGAAAGGAAAATCCTCGCTATATCATTTATGATAAGCTTCTTCAATAACCTAATTATTAGAAATCTAAGTGCTAAACACAATTTCAGTTTCATTGCAATGCATAACACAAACAAAATCATAATATCAGAACGTTAGTTGAATAGAGAACTGTCATTAGAACAGAACCAGACAGCAGATACTATAAACTCTATGTTGAATGTTTCCTTACCAACACTCTAGTAAGCTGAATTAGCAAGGACATATCTTGTAAAACATTTAGGATATGAACTAAATCAAGAACCTGATTACTCTAATAAGTAATCAACCACTGCAAAGTGTGGACATTGCTCTAATAAGTAACAGAAATAATATCAAGTCTCAGCCATCACAGAAATAACAAAAACCACCCATCAATGAAAAATAGTAGACATTGCCTTTCATTTTAATACATAATAATTAAAAAAATAAAGTAGATTGTCAACAACACCACCATAACTAATTCATTACTTGTCAGCTTTGAAATCAAACCACATTGTGGAGTACTTTAAGGTAACTTTCATTTTCTTTTTCAACTATGATATGCAGCAGCCAATTTTCCCAAAGCTCTGACTGCTCTTTCCTACACTATCTATGTTAGAACTAGATCTAAATAGACAATAACGCTAAAATTTCCTAACAAAACGCCAAGTATCTTTGCCATTTCCTCCATCAAGCAGCGTTCTTTAAACTAACATAAACATCATCTTCTCCCAGAAAGAACTCCAAGTCAATCTCAGAATCAAATGCCCCCTCGCCACTTCCTTTTTTATCTTCACTTTCTTCAGTCCTTTCTCCAATTTCACCATCCATATCAGCCCTTGGTATTCCCAGATTTCCACTAGCCCCTAGCTTCAGTTGTTTCTTGCCTCTCCCCATCAGCTTCTTGGTTTTCAAAGCCCCAGACTTCACTTTCCTTGTCACCTTCTTACCATCGTCTTTTATTTCAGTTTTCACACTCCCCTGCATCAATGACCCTGTTTCACCATCTCTCAAATTCCCATGGACACTCCCAATTCCATTCCTCTTCACATCTTCCTCTAAACCCCCACCGCTATTTTTCCCATATTTGTCTTTCCCCTTTTCATTATTTCCAAAATCACCATCACTATCATCAGAAATCACCACCATATTCTCACAATCAGCTTTAAACCCCTCATTGTTCTCTTTCTTTTCACCCAAGAAAGAATCACCACCGCCACCATCACCACTTTCCCCTTTCTTGTAACCCAAGAAACTCTCCAAATTGTACTTCAAAGGAAAATACCCAATCCCACAATAATACTGCTCCTTCCCTTCCACCATCACCGGAGGTGCCGCCACTACCACCCCCTGAAAAGCCCTCCTACAGTTTTGACACCTCAAACAACACTCCTCATAAACCCCATCATACTCATACATGAAATAACAGTACGGACACACAGTCCAAAATGTGCCATTTCCATTGTTTTGTGGTTTATCGCCATTGGCATCTTGGGTTTTCTTTTCTTTCAATTTCGGATTCATTGAAAACGACTACTGAAAACGAGTCCAAAATGGCGGGTAGAGTATTGAAAACGAGCCGAGCTTTGTAGCAGAGAATTTAAGTGAAAAGAGACTGAGAAAAGGGTTTACGGTCTAACAAGTAGGCATGACCACGATTCGGTTGGAAATAGAAACTGAACCAAAATCAAATCAGTTAAAATTAAAATTATATTAAATTATAATCAAATCATAATTATAAGATTCGATTTTATTTTCAATAATTTTTGAATCCAACTGTAACCGACAGTTCAGATTCGGTTCCTAACCAGAAAAAATTAAAAATTTTCAAATAATTTTAATAATTTTTTTATATACTATTTAAAAAAAAAAAAATTAGAAGTAATGTTATAAAATTAATTTAATTTATACTTAATTAAAATTAATTGACATTGTAAATAAATCATATACTTAATATATAGCTATTACATTTATTAATAAAATTAATTTTATATTGATTTTCTTCTAAATAAATTTGTATATTTAAAATTAAATATTCAAATGCATTATATCATATATTTTTATTTATTTATTTATTTTTATTAAAATGTAAACTTATTTGAAAATATAAGTTAAATTATATGCTCATTAAATTCGATTTAATAATTTTATAACTTTTTTTTCCTCAAAATTTTAACTTATATTAAATTAACTCTTAATCTCAATATCTCAATTAGCATCTCAATTCTCAATTAATTTATTTTTATTATATCCTTAATTATTTTAATTATTATTCTTAATTCTTAATTATTATAATTTTTATCCTTAATTATTATAATTTTTATTCTTAATTATTTTATAATAATAAATAGAAATATAAATACAAATAAGAATAAGAATTTAACTGATAAATTCACTAATTTTCGTGATTTTTATAAAAATTAAAAATTTAATGTTAGATGGAGAATTTCAAAATTTTTTTTTCTAAAATTAATATATATTTTCTTTAATAAATCCATTTTCAAATTATATTCAAATCATATTGAATTAAAATTTAAACCGAAATTGTGTTAGAATTGACGGTTTCTAATTCAGATTAAAAACACCTTTTAAAGTTTTGATTTTAATTCACTGAATTTTAAAACCGGAATTGAGGATTTCAAAATTAGAATCTAATTTCAGAACCATGGTCAAACTGACGGTTCTTTGAGCTTTCTTTGTTTGCATATAAAGAGAGAAGAAAAAGTCAAAGTTCTGTGTCTGGTGCCTCATCCTCACTCATATCTCAACTCTCATGATTTGAGTTTAGATTTTTAGTTCTGTATTTACTCTTTATAATTGAAATACTATTTATCTTGTCAATTTTTATAAATATATCAAAATTTTATAAGGGAGATGAGTTTTTTTATACTTTCGCTAGTATTAGGAAGAGGAATTTTATATTTACTAGAATTGATTTATTTTATTTTTTAAATTTAATTTTTTTTAATGATTACATAATATCAAAACCCATAACATTAAACTTAACTAATTTACGCTCTACAGAAGATATTCACACAAAAAAAAAATAAAAAAATAATAAAACTCTCTCGCTCACAAGAATCATTTTAAATTTAATTTTGATTCAAATTCAATCTGAAAAGTTTTGATTATGAAAATAATTGTAATAGACTAATATCACCCAGTCAACTACTGATTGATATAATAATTGAATTCTAAAGTTCATTTTTTCAATAGTTATATTAAATTATTACATTTAATAAAATTAATAAAATCTTTTAATTTATGCTTTTTGTATTTTTTTATAATATTTAAATATTCAACATTTTAACACAAAATTTATTATAAAATAATTATTGTACATCTATTTTTATATTATAAAAAGTATTTAACTGTTAGATAATATATTCACCTTTAAAGTTAAACCCAACAAATTTTTTTTTGGTAGAGAAAAAGGAAAAATTCCATTTTACTTTTTACAGGGTGTAAATTATCATATTCAGAAAATTGATTTCTTGCTAGGAAATTTTGTGGGTGGATGCTTAGGTTATTCCCGACGTCAGATTTTTGTACCGGATAGATCTGAACCGTCAATTAGAATCTCGTACGGTAACTACTGAAGATGACAACTTGTCTGGTTCTGTTGATTGACCATTGGCATTCGGTTAATCACAATTCAAAGCTACGACTATTGAATTTTTTTTTCTATTTTTCTTTTCGTTTTCCTCATTTTAATTAGTAAAGGCTTTGAAAGGTTATTGGGTAAACTAAAATTAAATTTAATTAATTAAAGAAAAGTAATTTTTTTTTTTTATTGAATTAAGGTTATTAGCTAGTTATTATTTTAAGTTGGGGAATGTTAATTGAGCTTAACCAAATAATAAGAATTAAATAATATCAATATTATTTTTATTTAAAAAAATTTATAGATAGGGATTTTAATTTGTAGTTTCATATTAAGTTCATGTTTATTACACAATTACTTATAATTAATATCATTAAAGTAATAGACTAATTAAATAAAAATAATTAACAAGAATAAAATGCATAATAAATCCCGCAATCACATATATGGAATAAATAATGACATCTCAACTCTATTCCCACCAATTAACCACATGAAATCATCTAGGAGTCAACACCAAAATTCAAACCTAATTAACAGAAAAATCTACCTGCAATGCACACAAAAATTGAAAAAAAAAATTGATGGGATGCAATTAAAACTCAATGGATTAATAACTTAATGAAAAAAAAAATCAATAGAATAAAGAAGAGAAACATACAATATGGTTTAAAAATGACCAAAACTAGAATTTCTTGGCATGCAAAGTTCTATCTAATGCCATTACTTGATTGAAAATTCTTTCTCCTCAGGTTTAGCACCAAATATATATAAATTTCGGTTGCAGCCACCACAATTACGCCTATATAGATGCAAATAGTCGTCGCACATACATAGAAGTACCTGAAGTGAGCCCACATACCATTAGTTACCATAAATAGCATATGCCGGAACAGAAAATACTTGAGCCACATCTAGGTTAAAATTTATGGAGAAAATTAAGTAGCACCAGTTCTTTTCTGATGCTATTAAATACCAATCCCCACTATATTTTCATATTTGCAAGCTACTGATAGTTAACTAACTGCAATTTCAGTGTGGCTTACTTTGGGGAGAAGACGCTCCAGATGAACAAATGGTTCCTCATTAACAGCAGTACAATGGTGTATACAGTCAATAGAATGGAGTTCACGCCAAGAGGAACCAAACAAGGAAAGCCAAGCATGTTTTTTAGAAAATGCCCTGAATCTAAACTCTGGGGAGTTGCCAGATAGCATGGGTCCTTCACAGAGATGTATATCACCATGCTAAGAAGAAAAAGAATGGGGGATGCATAGGTCATAATGAACATCAAAACGCCAGAATGTAAAGTAGAGTGACTTGAAAGGCCCTGGTAATGAGCAAAAATAACATTTGAAAATCAGATGAGCATGATTGCTTAATCTAAAATACAGTACGAATGAAATTATCTGCATATAAATTTGGATGTTGAAGCAAGGGTACATACTATATAAGCTCGAGCAACATCAATAGTGGCTAAAGTATTGCTGTTCCCAAGAGCAAAATGTCCTGCCATTCCCATATAGTACAATAAAGCAACCTGAGAGGGAAGAGAGAGAGAGAACAGGTGCCAAACATTAGTACTTGAAATGCAGTACTTTTTCTAAAAAAATTAGCAACTCTATATCAGCACATAAATCAATGACGTCTATTTTATGAAACCAACATAATAACATAAAGAAGACACCGCAGTTGCTGACTATATGTCACATCCTATAGGGAACACAAATCTTATTCACACTTCAGCAAGAACAAAATTTGGTCGGAAACATCTCACACCAGCTTAAGATACTAGGTACTTTACACTAGAACATAATTTTACATATTGATGTCCACTAATTTTATAGTTGCCAACTACTGCGTGGTTCTTGATACAGCTGACTAAACAATGAAACACACTAGAGTCATTTGCCACTGGCTTAGGTCCTTAACAGTCGTAGTCAATGAGATTCATGCTAATACATCTAGTTGTTAGGTCCTAACAAGAAAGGATATTGGAACAAACCTCAAGCCATTCCTTATTTTGTGGCCCACCGTAGGAATAATAGAGCATGCTAGTCAAGACTTGCATGAAAAGTAAAAAGATAGGCATTGAATTGATTGGTTTTTGAAGCAACAGTTGCAGGAGACACCAACATAACACATATGTCAACCCAATTAAATACGAAGAATCTCTAAAATCCAGCAATGGAGAATTGTGTCGCATGTCAATGGAAACTGAAGTTGATGAGTTTATGTCATGTCTAGAATATGAACTAGATATCACAATGGGAATAAGCCATGGCAAGGCTAAAACAGTGCCAATTGTGGTGGAACCCAGAATTGCATAGATTATCTGCGCCAGTATAGTAGCCTGGTAACTGGATGACACAAAGCCATTGTCTTGGTATTTCATAATATGCCATAAAACCAGAAATCCAGATATTAAAAAGCAGAATCCACCCACTTGAACAATTTTTCTCTTTGATCCAAACAAAAATAAAGCAGATAAGCCTAAACCGATCACTAGGAGGCCTGAGGCTAGTTGAATTAATCTTATACTGTAATTCCCAGCCAGTTCAAGCCACTTTGATATGTCTGGAAGATGAGTCCAGTTCACGCCACCCTGATGCCAACCCCTCAAAATTCGTCCAGAAATAAGAAGCAAAAAGATGGAACACACTTGAAAAATGCTTCTTCCATTCTCTCCTTTCAAACACAATGCACTTCCACTTCCACTTCTGCCAGGAAGCAACTGTATTGTTTTTCGGAGTAATAACAGATATGATGTGGATACAACAAAATTCCAAATACATTGCTCTTCCTCTACCATCGAACTTGAGCCCATACTTAAAATAAGGATCAAAACAACACCTAAAATAAAGGCCTCATCTAAACACCACCTACGCTTGCTGTTACTAGTGTTAGAAAAGTGTTGCTTCTCCCGAGAGTAAGCATCTCTGTTCACGTGAATTACGAGGCCTAAGAATATCAGACATGATAAGGCCATTGCTGCAAACCCAAAAGCAAGTAAGGAAACAGGTTTCTGCAAACAACAAAGAAACAGAGCATGATAATTCATCTTCTTGATAAAAGGAAAGGCGAACATAGAAACAAGATTACTAATTCTATGTTATATTTACAGTCTTCACAACACATATATTCAGCCAGAATTTGTTCACTTTTTAAGAGATGATATTTAGCCAAATCAACAACTTTTGATGAACAATATACATACATCAGTGACTCTGCGTGATAACCACTCACTTGCAGTTTCGAGAAATTGATAATAGGCGGCAATCGTGCTGCTATAATCATCACAAGTTTCAGACCTATTTAGATCAATTAACAACAAAGTAAAACCACTATCACTCCTTAGATAACAAAGAAAGCATAAGTATGAGAAATATATCCAACATAATTTTGTTTCATGGTAATTATATCAGATAGCATCCCATGCAAGAAACTTACCCTGATTCTTTCTTAGACTTCCAGGCATTATGAAGATTTGCAGCATTCATAAATAAGCAACAAAGTATCTTCTCCGTACTGCCACTCGATGCCCCACTTCCAGGCCCCAGATTACTAATGAAGCCATTGCAGGGGAAATTTCCACATGATAAACCTGGCAATTGAGCTTCCACTAATCTGAGCAACTGCCAGGAATTCAACTCCAGTGCCCTCAGCTGTTGATCATCTGAATTCATCAAGAACAAAGGAAGGATGCAAAAAGTAAATTTCAAATAGGATATAGGCATCAAACTAAGTCCTGATGCAGAATTTAAATTTGGAAGAACTGCACAGTTTAGCACAACAAAATTAGTAGAAATATGTTTGCTCATTGTAATTCACAAGTTCATAACTTCAGATAAATATCTATCTGTTGACAGCTGTGTAATATTAGATCTTGTGAGTGGCATTAGTGTATTACTATTTTAGGTGGACCCCAGTATTACTGCCTACTTTATAGATTATATCTCTGTCCAGTTATTTTTTCCTATTTTAGATTTATTGTATATATTGGTCAACGCTGTAAATCACAGAATATATAAGAGTTACTTTTTTCTCTTCCCTTTCTTCTCTCATCTCTATTGTTTTACAACATGGTATCAGAGCACTCAATCAAGATTGCTGCTGACTTGGAGAGAGATCAATTCTCAAAGCCGATTGTAGCCTATTGTCCCTTTTAGGGCATAAATCTGCTACCAGTTTTTTCTCGGCCTACAGGAAAAGAGTTATTTCTCTATTCTAATTAAAGATGGCAGAAGGAAAAGACTCTAAGACTGCCACTGAATGTAGTGGAGTTAAAGTTGGATTGCTGGGCGAAATCCTCCGCTGTAGATTAGTCCTATGAAGCTAGATGGAACCAATTATCTAGCTTGGTCAAAGTCATGTTCATTGTTCATCCAAGCTCGAGGTTTGCAGGGCTATGTTACAGGAGATAAGCAAAAACCAGGTTTGCAGGGTTATGTTACAAGAGATAAGCCAAAATCAGCTCCTACCAATCCAACACATAACCAATGGGAATCCAAAAACTCCCTTGTCATGTCTTGGCTCATCAACTCGATGCAACCACAAAATTCTCGAGGATATTTATTACTCAATACTACTCAGAAAATTTGGAGTACAGTATCTCAAACCTATTCCGAGGTTGCCAATTATGCTCAGATTTATGAGCTACGGAATAAGGTGCATGAGACCAAACAAAGAGAGATGATGATAGCACAATATTTTGCTGAATTGAGTGGCCTGTGGCTAGAATTAGACTATTACCAAAATTTCCAGGCTGCATGTTTTGAAGATGCTTCTCAATTTCAGAAGTTGATAGAGGAGCAGGTGTCTATGATTTTCTTGCTGGTTTAAATGTGGAACATGACCAGATTCAAGTTCAGGTAAGTGAAACGATACATACTCTCTGGGTAGAGAAAGCAGGGCTGGTTGCTAACACCTTTCGTGAACAATCAAAAGATAATAATCAGAGTTCATCAAATAAAGATCACTTAAAATGTGATTATTTGGTAAACCGAGGGATACTCTAGAGAGTTATTGGAAGCAACATGGTTGACAAACTAGAGGTCATGGAGGTGAACGGATGGCTTCTACAAAGGCAAAAACAAATTTGTCTGAGACAGTAGAAACACCTGCATCTGGTGAAACAGCAAATACTAGGGTTTTTTTCTAATGAAGAAGCGCAAACCCTAAGGCTTCTTTTGTCTCGGCTGGATTCAAATTCAACTACAGTTGCTTCCTCCAATTTTGTCAAATCAGGTATTGCATTTCTTGCTAAATATGAAACTCATAATGACCCATGGCTTATAGATTCTGGAGTATCAGACCATATGACAAGTTCTTCCAAAAAATTCTTAACTTACTTTCCATGTTCAGGTAAAGATAAAGTCTGTATTGCAGATGGGTCTTTATCTCCGATAACTGGAACAGGTTCAATTATTTGTACTCTCTCCATTAAACTATCATCAGTTCTTCATGTTCCTGATTTTCCTAATAATCTTTTGTCTGTTAGTGCACTGGCAAACAAACTCAATTGCTTACCTATATTCTATTCTATTTATTGTGTCTTTCAGGAACATAACACGGGGAAAACAATTGGCTATGGTAGACTGCAAGATTATCTATACATACTAGAGGAAGGTAGCAGTTTTTTTGTGCCTTCTAGAAGCCGAGCTATGTTAGGAGATTCAAAGTCTGTTAACCAGCAATTGATCCAATTGCATAGAAGATTAGGACATCCATCTTTTTCTGTGTTAGAAAGGTTATATAAAAGTTTGTTTAAACAATGCAATTTGGATTTACAGTTTTGTGGTGCTTGTGATTTTGCAAAAAAAACACAAGACATTACTGTCCTTTAATTAATCATAAAAGTTCAATTCCTTTTATAACTATTCATTTTGATGTGTGGGGTCCTACTCAAACTGTTTCCTTGTCTGGCTATAGATGGTTAGTAACCTTTATTGATTGTTGTACTAGGATGACAGAGATTTATTTGTTGTGAGCAAAGAATGAAGTATTTTCTTGTTTTAAGCCCTTTCACAAAATGATTTGTACACAACTAGATGCTAAGGTTAAGGACTTTTAGACTAATAATGGGAAAAAGTACATGGAAGGTGCTTTTCCCGAGAACCTTAACTCACATGACATATTACACCAGACTAGTTGTGTTGATACTAGTGCCCAAAATGGGGTCTAAAAGAAAAAATAGGCACTTATTAGAAGTGGCCTATGCACTTATGTTTACTATGAATGTCCCAAAACCTACTGGGAGGATGCAATGCTTTCGGCTGCATATCTTATTAATAGAATGCCTTTGAAAACACTAGGTTTTAGAAGTCCTTTGGAAATTTTGCAAGGTACCAATTCTTACATAGTTCCTCCTAAAGTTTTTGGTTGTGTATGTTTTGTCCATAAGAGTGTTTGAAAATTAGATCATCGAGCTCTCAAATGTGTGTTCGTTAGGTACTCTGCAACTCAAAAAGGTTATAAGTGTTAACATCCCCCTACTAGGAAAAGTCTTTGTTAGTATGGACGTTACCTTTCGGAGTTGGAACCTTATTTCTCTCAATCCTAATCACCTATTCAAGGGGAGAATAAAGAAGAAGAGGTGACGCCATTGAATAAATGTGTACTTATACATATTTTCAATTATGGATGGCAACGGATCAAGTTTGGAACGGATTTTGCAAAATCCGATACTGACCCGTTTAAAAATAATAATATCCGTCCCCCCACTCGTTTCGCTTCGAGTTAGGTTGGGTTGGATAACGAGGCAAGTCAGGTCCAATATACCCGTTTATATTTTTTAATTTTTCTTTATATATATATATATATATATATATATGTATTTTTTTTTAAATATCCATATAATATAATTTATATTTCACATAAAAAATAACTATAAATTAAAAAAAAATATAAATTATATATAAATAAAATATTAAAAAATAAAAATACATATAATATATATAATAAGGTCAGGTTCGGGACAGATATTACCATTACCCAAACCCAACACGAGTATATTAAAAAAAACAAAAAAAAAAAAAAAAAAATATTTCATCCTGCCTCATTTATTAAAAGGGGCGGGTTCGAGAAAGGGAAAAGTTGTTATCCCTATTTTTAATCCTATTACTAGTTATAAAGATGAAAAAATTAAAGGTGGGAGACTTGATAGATCATATATGAAAACCTACACTCACAAAGATATGGCAGATAGAGCCATTGAGCATGTTCTATCTAGTCAAATGCCACTATTAAATTCAGTTCCTATGGAAACATTTGGTGAGTCTCTTTCAACTCTTGATCATTCTGATACTGATCCTATTACTAATAATTTTGATATTCCTATTGCTGTTAAAAAAGGAGTTAGAATTTGCACTACTAAACACCTATAGCTCACTTTGTTTCATGTAATTCATTGTCCCCTTCCTATAAAGTCTTTGTATCGTCCTTGTCTTATGTTTCTATTCTACAAGGTTGGCAACAAGTTCTTAGTGATCCTAAGTGGAAAGAAGCCATGGTTGATGAGATGAGAGCCTTGGTAAAAAACAAGACATGGGAACTTGTTACTCTTCCATTAGGTAAGAAAACAATGGTATGCAAATGGGTGTTCACCATTAAATATAAGGTTGATGTATGGTTTACAGGTTTAAAACCCGATTGGTAGTGAAAGGGTTCACTCAAACATATGGTGTTAATTACCAGGAGACATTTGCTCCAGTTACAAAAATGAATACTATTAGAATTCTTTAGTCATGTGTAGCTAATTTCGATTGAGACTTGCAACAATTTGATGTCAAGAATGCATTTTTTCATAGAGATTTAGAATAAGTATATATGGAATTTTCTCCAGAATTTAATGGTGAGAAGATTAAAGGGAAGGTTTGTCCATTGAAGAAGGCATTATATTGCTTGAAGCAGTCACCCAACGCATGGTTTGAAAGGTTTAGCAAAGCCATGATCACTTTCAGGTATCACCAGAACAATGTTGATCATACATTGTGATTGTAAGATCACGATACTTATTGTTTATATTGATGATATAGTGAATATTGAGAATGCAATGGAAATGATCAGATTGAAGAGATATCTAGCTCAAGAATTTAAGATCAATGATTCGGATAAATTGAGATATTTCCTTCGGATTGAAGTAACTAGATCTAATAAGGAAATTTTTATTTCTCAATGCAAATATATTCTAGATCTTCTTGAAGAAACCTGCATGTTAGGTTGTAAGCCATCATATTTTCCTATCAAAGCCAATCATAAATTAGAAGGTGTTGGAACACCTACTGATGTTGGACAATATCAAAGACTAGTTGGAAATTTGATTTATCTCTCACACCAGACTTGATATAGCTTATGATGCAAAGTGTTGTGAGTCAATATATGCATGATCCTCAAGAACCACATCCATATGATGTCTTTCATATTTTAAGGTACTTAATATTTGCTCTAAGAAAAGAATATTTTTGTCTAAACATGGTCACCTAAGGATAGAAGGCTTCACAAATGTAGATTGGGTTGGTGGCAATTTGGTCACCTAGAAGAGTAAAAAGCAAACAATAGTAGCAAGATCAAGTGGAAGGCTGAATATAGAGCCATGGCCCAAGGAATGTGTGAATTGTTATGGCTTCAGAAATTAAGGTAGGAATTAAAGTCATTAGAAGGGAAAAATCTATCTTTATATTGTGCTATCAAGACTGCTATTAGCATTGCCCATAATCCAATTCAATATGATAGAACAAAGCACATTGAGATTTATCTACAGCATATTGAGATTGATCTACATTTCATCAAGGAAAAGACAAATTGTGGGATTTTGCATATTTTTGAAGTGTCTTCAAACAACCAACTAGCTGACATTTTCACTAAAGGAGTTGATAGTAAGTCCTTTCACGTCTTGATTTGCAAGATGAGCATGCGAGATATCTATGCACCATCTTGAGAATGAGTGTTGACAATTGTTTAATATTAGGTCTTGTGAATGGCATTTAGTATATTCCTATTTTAGGTGGATTCCTGTATTAGTGCCTACTTTATAGTTTATATTTGTCTAGTTATTTTTTTCTATTTTGGATTTCTTGTATATATTGGACAAGGTTGTAAATCACAGAATATATGAGAGTTACTTTTTCTCTTCCCTGTCTTCTCTCATCTCTATCATTTTACAACACTTATCTTTCTACTTGAGCAAGCAAACAACCAAAGTTTGCATTATTTAGGTTAAAACTCCTATTGCCTTTAAGCCAAGCACATCAATGCATGACCAAAAATTGAAAATGCCCGCAAATAAATGAGTATTTTGCAAAACCAGTCTACCTCATATGGATCACTAACCTTACCAAGATAGAGATACATATAAATTCTTCAGCTAGAATACGAGTTTAGACACATTTAACATGAAAATAAATTATCCGTGAATGTAAAAGCATTGTTCTTTAGGAATACCAAAGAAAATCACATGTAGTACAAAATATACTATAACCAACATGTAAAACTAGGGAGGGGCCAACAAATTCTTTTATTTAAAAAAAAAATGCTATTAGAGAAGAAAGAGAGAAGATCGGAAGAATCTTGAAGCCTATTCACCTCATGCATACAAATAGTCAAAACTCCACTCAAATCAACTTAGTATTAATTCCAAAATTAATTGGGGTCGACTATTGTACCTCTCCTCCAAGTTAGTTTAGCTTTACCCATTCTCTGCTTTCTCTTCTCTATCACGATGTGCTCAACTTTCCTAACCGAGCCTCCCTTGGTCTCTATTTTATGTGCCCAAGCCATCTTAATTTTCATTCTCTTATCATGTTTTCAATCTAACTCTCAATTTATCTCTAATGCTTTCATTACGTATTTTTCCACTATAGTATGACCACACATCCATCTCAGCGTTCTCATCTCGGCAACACTAGTCTTCGATACATATTGTCTCTTTATTGTCCAACACTCATTATATAACATAGCCGGCCAAATAGCTATATGATAAAATTCTCCTTTCAATTTATTGAGAATCTTATAATAACATAGAACTCCTGTGGCAAACCTTCATTTTGACTACTCAGTTTTTATCATATGGTTAACATCATCCTCACAATCTCCATCTTGTTGGAGAATTGAGTCTAGATATTTAAAATGGATGTTTTATGATAATGTCACTCCATCCAAATTAACTCCCTAATCATCCCCCATTTCGGCCTTTACTAAACTTGCAATGTGTGTATTCCGTCTTAATTCTACTTAATCTGGAACCCTTGGACTCCAAAAAAAGGGGAAAAATGTAAAGAAATAGACACTCCCAAATTTTGATGAGTAAAACTTAAAGAAACTCCTCTAAAAACAGTAAAGCATAACCCAACAGAGAAGCTAAGAGCACCACCTTATCCTATAACATATTAAAAGAGGGGAGCAGGAAGGAGCTGATTTTAGAAATGCAGGCATTGAATCTCCATCCAAATGAAACATAAAACTGCTTAAAAAGCAGAATTCCTAAATACTTCCACATCCACTCTACCACTGAACCCTCTCCATTTAGTCCAAAAGAGATTGTTCCAAATGGAAAATAAACAATCACTCCATAAAGCTTGAAATGATAGAGAAAATAATTATACAAAATTGTCAATTCCATCAATTACACATAATACTAGCCAAAGCAATAACCTTCTGAGTTACAGACATTCTACACAACATAGTATATCTAAAAATTAAACTTCCATACTATAATAATGATCCATACCAACACAAAAACATTGAGCGAACAAAATTGTCAATTCCATCAATTACACATAATACTAGCCAAATGATGCGAATCCCAATCGACTTGCTCTAAAACCCAACACCTTTACGCATGGTATGCGACCCATTGGAAAGTCAAATTAGATTTGAACAAGAAATCTTGACCCAATAGTAACCTGTGCTAGAGAACCTTGGTATAATTGATGAACGCCACAAAGTGGTTAATTTTGATAAGTTCAAAACGATTTTTAGTAAGACCCAAAACTGAGAGAATTTCTCACAAAATTTATATTAATCAAAAGTCTGAAGTCCTTTTATTTACATAAATAGTTAGGTATTTATAATAACTAGCTTACATGAAAACCCTAACTTTAACTTTCTAGATAAAATAAATTTTCTAAATAAAAATAACCTTCTTAGATAAGGATAATCTTCCTAGATAAGAATAATTTCATAGTTCGATAACCTTTCTAGACAAGGTGATGCGAACCCCAATCGACTTGCTCAGAGACCCAACACCTTTACGCATGGCAAAACAAAATCCACTATAGAAATATCCACAAATTTCACATTATTTTTATTTTTGTGAACTAAATCATTATCTTTTGCTCCGTCATTCCCCTTTGCTCCATCATCTTTTTCTCCTTCTGAGATTTATTGATGAGTTTCAATTGCTGAAATTTCTTCATGAACAACTTTTATTGATTGAGTCTTATTTTCTACTTCAATTTTTTCATCCACCCAATCCGATTCACGAATGACCTCGATAGGGTAGATTATTATGCTTTCTATCTCACCACTCTTAATCTTATCTTTACGTTGCTCTATTAATGAATTTGATGCCGGTTTCTCTTTAGCTTTCTTTCTTTGACGTTTAGCTATTTGCTCGGCTTTCCACCTCTCGCGCTCTTTGTTAGTTTCCTCGAAAACTCTTCTATAATAATCTTTAAGCATCTCCTCTTTAGATTTCATTGTTTTCCTTAGTATTTTTGGAGTATTTGTATTTTGCCTCTTTGAGAACGAATCTTCTAGCCTCTCCATTCCATCTCTCACCTTTCTAAAGTGCAAGTTCATGACTTGAAAGTTTTTTCCAAATGCCTCCAATTTAAAGGCAATATCAATTGCTTGAGTGTTCTTGATTTTGCTATTCATTGTGATTAGCTCACTTCACTCCTTTAGTGTTTCATATTTAGAGCATTCAAGTTCACTCGTGTCTTTTTTTCTCCTCTTTTTTTTTTTTTTTTTAATAATTTATGATAACAAACGGAAAGGTACGAAAAGACACGGAAACAAATAGAAACAAAAAATAAATCAAGGAAAATTATTTTTGTTTTTTTTTTAACACTCAAACAAAAAAGGTATAAACTCAAACGAAGACAATGAAATTGATTTTTTTTTGTTTCTTTTCTAATTTTAATTTGAAGTAAAAACAAACAAATTTATGACTTAAATAAATAAGGGACACAAAATTAAAAAAAAAAAAGAAAGAAAGAAAGAATGCAAACGAAAAGGAACGAAAGAAATGGAAACAAGAAAACATAGTAATAAGGTAAAATAAAGATAAACAAATCTGATTTAGAGCCTAAGCTCTGATATCAAACTGATGTGAACCCCAATCGACTTGCTCTGAAACCCAACACCTTTACGCATAGTATGCGACCCCTTGGAAAACCAAATCAGATTTGAACAAGAAACCTTGACCCAATAGCAACCTGTGCTAGAGAATCTTGGTATAATTGATAAACGCCACAAAGTGGTTAGTTTTGATAAGTTTAAAACGATTTTTAGTAAGAACCAAAACTAAGAGAATTTCTCACAAAGTTTATATTAATCAAAAGTCTGAAGTCATTTTATTTACATAAATAGTTAGGTATTTATAATGACTAGCTTACATGAAAACCCTAACTTTAACTTTTTAGATAAAATAAATTTTCTAAATAAGAAAAATTTTCCTAGATAAGGATAATTTTCCTAAATAAGAATAATTTCATAGGTAAGGATAACCTTTCTAGACAAGAATAATCTTTCTAGATAAGAATAAATTTCTAAATAAGATAAAAATAAAACTTAAATTAATTTTGGATTATAAGCTAATACAAAACAGGGTCAAAACTCACTAATATATTTAATTTTAATATAAAATAAACAACCCAATTAAAACTAATTAGATAAGATTGATCAAAATCTAATATGTACAAGACTCTACTTGGGATCATATCACAAGGATAATCTTCCTAGATAAGGATAAGTTTCTAAATAAAATAAAAAATAAAACTTAAATTAATTTTGGGCTATAAGCTAATACAAAACAGGTCCAAAACTCACTAATCTACTTAATTTTAATATAAAATATACAACCCAACTAAAACTAATTAGATAAGATTGATCAAAATCTAATATGTACAAGACTCTACTTGGGATCATATCACCAAAGCAATAACCTTCTGATTTACAGACATTCTACACAACATAGTATATCTAAAAATTAAACTCCCATACTATAATAATGATCAATACCAACACAAAAACATTGAGCGAGAGATTATTTCCTATTCCTAACACCTAACTTGACAAAGCCAAAAAAAAGCCTAGACTAAAAGTAGATGGCCAAACTAGCCCAAGTGTTGAACACACTTGTCACTCTATCCATTCTACATCTACTTCTTAAGTATTCCAAGCTCAAAAAGATGTCTATCCTAAATAATACAAATCCGCGACTTATAGAAGCACACTAGAGCATGGGTTACAAATTTCAGTCCTTCCACTTTTTACAACAATTTTGCAAATTAATTCCACACAAGACAAATGAATATAGGTTGCCACAAACTTTAACTTGTTATAGGAAGGCAGTTTTACACAGCAAGGAAACCTATTTTCCCTTCTACATTGTTTTATAGTTCCCTTCAAAAAAGTGAAAGCACCTAGTGGATGCATTGTTGCCTCCATAACTCAAGGACAACCAAATGATTAAATATGCATGTAAAAGTTATAAATTTCATCATAGCATAAATAAACTAGATAATAAGGGAACATTTATAGAAAGAGGACCAAAAGTTGTCATAACAACATACATATGGTTAACAGAGTCACATAAATAAAAAAGGCACTTCCCTGGTGACTGTTAAAATTTCCCTTCCATAGAAAGATGCATTGACCTATTTATTTTCACTAATATCATCATAAGTATACAGAGAGATGCGTCAAACATATCAAATGCCATTTCCTACTGAAAATTTTACCAATAAGATTGGAATTTGTAAATGTTTTCCTCTATTTTTTTTTTTCATTTTTAAAATGTTTATATGACAAATACAATAAATACACGCACAAAGAGACTGAAAAAGGGCTGACCTGTCAAAGAATCAAAAGTTCCTGAAATCAGGACACCGACATTGTTTTTAGGAATTGGCACACCATATAGAAGAGATAAAGTTGGAGCAATGTCAACCTGGCCCATTTAAAATTGTATGCTAACATTAAATTGTTTGTAACATAGCAATTGAACAAAAAACAGATAGACTTTAGAGTAGGAGGAGATTGGGTAGAGCAATCCAAACATAAAGGAAGCAATTTGAAAATAAAGCCTTTTTTTTTTTAGTACTTTCAAAAAATCTTCATAAGCTACAAATGTCATTGAACTAGTAAGAATCAACTTAATAGTCCTCTAAAAAGACGAAATCTGAGTATCACATTGAGAAAAATACCACGATTTCCTCATTTTCAGAAAGAAGCTAGATAAAATTTGGGCTCTATCCATTACCTGCAACCACTTGTACTCATTAGTGAGGTATTAAAAATATTCTGGACACCCCTCAATTTCCAAACCAAAAAAAAAAAAATTTGGCTCCTAATCAGATAAAGGGACAAAGCTTCCGCTGCTTTTGGAATTGGGAAAACTCTAGAAGAGGAGAAATTTCAGTTCTATAGGTGGAACAGTTTATGTTAAAATAGCAGTTACATGAAGATCAAACTACCCTTTATTTTTTTAATTTGACAATTATAATTAAAGATAAATCAAAGAGGACAAATATTTTCGCACATCCCAAAATAGAAAGCTGGATAAACAATTTGGAAGAAGCGCAATTTGGAAGAAGCACAATTTATTTTGTTCTTTAAATCAACAAGTACTATCCATAATCAATTGGCATATACGTATCAAGCCTTTCTGTGACAAACAAACACAAAATTCAGAGTAACTAGAGGAACAATTAAATAGAAAGATTAAAGAAGGAAAAAAAGGTTGCCTTTATAAAAACTTATGGTTGACATCAAGGCATAACATATAGGACAGTAATGTCTATCCACTTAAAATATGAAAAACCAGAATCTCATTGTTGTATTTTATTACGTAATACATATGATCTAAAATTCTAACTATCTAGTCACACAGATATTATTTAAATCTTATCCCGCGCTGCAGATGTAATTTAGGCCAATAAATTAGGCAGTTTCTGGTACAGCAAATGAATGGAAAAAGAACCAGAGAAAGGTTGCATAATTTGATTACCTGGTAAACAGAATTATGCATAGCTGATGCATAATGAGAAGCACGATTTTTCAGCCCAATAAAAAGAGCTAAGGAGTCAGTTTCTTCATATGAAGAACCCCCATGATTACCACTCTCAGTCATTCCATGATCACTTACTACCACCTACATAAAATGTAAGAGAGAGATATATATGACACAGAAAATAACAAATGGTTATACAGAAGTGAAAGCATTAACATTAAAGATAAAACAAGTGAAGCCAGAAGTGGAAAATACTAACTAGCCCTAATCCATGTTCATGTTGGATCCCCATGTCTCATGGGAGTTATGGCACTATCTCTGAGCAAATTCAGTATTGAACATAAAAATATATCTCACTATAACCATTTGCACACAAATAGGAGTTGTGTTCATATTTTATAATAATTGACGGATGGTTGTACCCTAAATATTTGCTAGTGATGTTGCTCTCTCTCAACAAGTTGAAAGAGTATTGGGTTATGAATTCACAATTTAACTTTCAATGCAATGTTCTAACTAATAATCCCTGTTAAAGCATCGAGAGCCCCATGGAGATCCATGGACCTTCATTTATTAGTCTTGCAGAATTTGCATGTTTTTACATGATAGGGATCCAACTGTTCTTAATGCTAGTCTCAACTAGTAAAAGTCAAATGATGAGTGTAATAATGAAGTAGCACAAACCAGAAGTGTCCTCCTCTGATCATTATCATGAGTCTGGATAGTACTTGAATGAATCATCTTCACTACTTCATCCATCTCCATGAGCTTTGGTCCCATCAAAAAACTGAAGTAGTTGAACAAACATCCAAGTGAAGGTGAAGAAATAAAAGCCAAAAACTCATATTAATATTGGTGCAAATTGACAAGAGAATACCTGTTGCGCCCACCAATATGTCCAACATGATCCAAGCCTAGATAATGAAGAATCTAGAAATAAAATCTAGAGTGAAAATCAAACGACAGGAGAAAAATACTGCATATCTCAAAGAAACTGAATAAGTTATCACCAGCCATATAAAAACATAAAAATGTAAATATCAATCCAAATGAAAAATGCTTCACATTTTTCCAACTATACTATAAATTAGTTGGATATAAACAGAATCTAAATAACAATCGATCAAGATTCTCAAACTGAACATCATCTTATGCAAGCACATTATATATCAGAAGTGGGAATATATGAACGAAACAGAATAATTATTACCATGTTTAATGCTCAAATCTGAAGGGCAATATAGATGGGACGGAACTAGTGAGGTTAACAAGTGAGAAAATGGACAAGAATGTATAGAGTAAAATCAGGATGCAGGCATGTGACAATTCAACAAACCAAATCAAGGTTGGCTAAACCAATTTCTTTTTCCTGTTCAACAAATAGTTGTCTTCCATTATATGTTTTACACCATAATGTTCTTTCTTTTGTAGTCTCAAAACTTGTAACCTACATTTTCTTTTGCTTCTCATTGTGATTAGCATCATCTTACTGAAATATGACATTCTCCCAAGTCATTATCCGTATTCCTCATCCCCTTTAAAAAGAGAAGCTACCAAAAATTAAGATTTTTCTTCTCAAGGATAGGAGAACAAGAAAAAAAAAAAAAAAGAAGAGAGAGGAGAATAATGGGAGAATTCTACTTGATCAATATTCTGAACAGAAACATTGCACTAATTGTTGGAAAATATAGATTTGTTCTAGCTAAATAGGTTGATTAGCTGTAAGATTTTGTTAGCTGTCTTGTAGATATTAAGAGAGATTTTAGAATCTGTTGTAATCCCTAAAATCAAGGGATTACGATTTTTTCCTAGTTTATTTTCTATTCTTTCCTATAAATGTAACAATGTATATTCAGACCTAGATATGAATAAAATTTAGAATTCTTCATCTCTAAATTTCTCACTAATTTATTGTAATCTCTAAGTGTAATGATCCTTAACTTTCTAACACTTCCTATAAGAATTGTTATCTCACATGCAAGCCAAAATTTGAACGATAAGAAAGAATCAAGCAAGGATGGCTCCAATATGAGTTTAGATCCCAAATTGAGAGGTTAATATGAGCTTATCCATGCAATTGTACTCTTCACATAGGAATTCAATGGGATATACCAAGAGTCATTTTGGCATTGCTATTGCAAATAGTAATATTTGGACCAAAATTAAGGAAAAAACTTTTTGGACCAATAGACAACAGTTATTTGTCTTTAGATTATTGTGCACCCAAAACTAATTCTGAAAATAGCTCATATTTGAAACTTTTTTCAAAATCAATTTTAAACCCATAAAAATCAAATTGCAAGTAGCTTTTTTTCATTGGCCCATAAGGATTCCTTCTCACTTTTAGTCCAAAAGTTGTTATTTGCAATAGCAATGCCACAAGAGCCCTTAAGCTTATCCAACAAGCTTGAAAAAAAAAGAGAAACAAAACTCATATAGGGAGATAGGATTAACCTATGAAGCACCGACACCGACACGTGACACGACACGATATGATACTCCAACACGTTAATTATCAAAAAATTTATGTTTCAACACATTGGCACACATTTGAATATTAAATAATATTTTTAATATATACATTACATATTATCATTCATATTCATTAATTTAATAAAAAAAATAAAACAAACTACATCCATTATTTATTTATTTTTAACCATTATTTATATCTTATAAATAGAAACAGTTTTATTTCTAATTATATTAACAATAACAATAAAAAAACCAGTATTATTTCTACCATTATCGTGCTACTAGTAAAAACACAGGCTGAAGAAATAAAACCTAAACTTAATTTTCAACAGGTTTTATAATATGCAGCTACAGTTTTAACGTAATACAGATTTAAAAAAGAAAAAAAATACAGAGAAAGAAATCAACTTCGCCGAGATTAGAAACCAAAAAAATGAAGACGAAGACACAAATTAGAAGATAAGAGTCTGAAATTAGAAACACAAATTAGAAACAAGAAATTAAAAAAAAAAAAAAAAAGAAGACGACTAACCAGCGAACTGGCGAAAGCTTGAAGACAAAGTCAAAGGCTTGATCTTGAAGACGAAGGCAAGATCTTGAAGACGAAGGCTAAGAAGTCTGCGTTGTAGAAACAAACCAAAAGCTAGGTTTTAGAAAATGAATGAGAAGCTTTTAGAAAAGGAATGAGAAGTTGGATTAGGGAATGGAATGAGAAGTTGGGTTAGGGATTTAAGAGAAGTTGAGTTTTATTTACAAAATTGTCATTTGACACAGTCAAATATGCGTGTCGAATTAATCAACGTGTCAAAAATCGTTGACCGCGTGTCGGACGTGTGTCGAAACATGTCAGTGTTGAAGACGTGTCAGACACCGACTCTCCATATTGTTGAGCGTGTCGGTGCTTCATAGGGATTAACTCTTCAGTTATACACATGAAGCACATGACAGGTTGCTCATACAGAGGACACAACATTCTTTTAATTCAGTGTGAAATTGTAACAACTAACGGGTTAGTGAGCAAAAAATTCCAAACCCATCCTCGTTCCCACCCCTTCCAAAAGGACAGAGAGAAGAAAACAAAAAAGAATAGAAATAACAGACCGGAAAAGATAAAACAAAAGCTTAAAAGTAAAGATTTCGAATAGATATTACTTCAATAGTAACACAGTACTTCAACAATTCTTAAAAGGTCCACAAAATTCAATGGCTAGATAGATTCAAACTAAATTATCAGTAACAAAGGAAAAACACTAACCAAAAGGTTCCAGTCATCTCTACTAAGCTCATTCCCCAAATGCCGAGAAACATTTTGATCTACTTGTACTGTGTCTTTAACCTGTGGCAAGAAGAAATGCAAATAGCAGTGAAAATTACATCATAAACAAGTCAGAAATAGGAAAGAAGGCCCACTAGTACACCAAAATAAACAACAAACAATATTGTGTTTATTAAATTGAGAGTTTGAACTAGCCCAACCATAAATCTTCAAGTAGGCAGAAGAATTGGTCTCAAGATATCAAGGAATCAAATAGGCCTTTCAAGTAGTAGCAACACAATCTTCATTAAGATGTGCAAGCTTTTTTCAAGCCATATTGCTACTTAAATATGTAAGACTCTAACTAGAACGCCATCAACATTAACAAAATACACTCATAATCTCTTGAGAGGACATTTAAGAGAGGAAAACACAGTGAAAAGTAGCACAAAACCGATGTATCAAAATCCAGTGATGCAAATAAACCTACAAAAAAACTGCTAACTCCGTCATGTCTCACAAATAATCCAGGAAACAACTTAAGCCATGTTTCATCACCAAGCATCACCATTTTCCAACCAATTCTAAATAACTGACCTGCAACACAAAAATATTGAATTAGCAATTAGCATCATAAGGCAGATCCATAAGAAGCTCAATTACACAAATGATAATAACAAAATTATCTTAAACTAACCAAGCAGATTGTCATCCAACATTTCCTGTGTATTAAAATTGAAAACCACATCCAGGAATCCCCCAATTGCACCAGAAACCATAGCCTGCAATAAGATGCTAAAAAAGGTAAATGAACAAGAATAATATACTTGAACAGGAACAGAACAAACGCAATCAAAACGCACCTTCAAGCGAGGCATAGTAACAGTTGGAGGTGCAGCCTTTGCATGATACCCAACAGCAATTCCATTAGATAGCAATGACTGAGTATAAGGCAATGCTTCCATCAAATCCTGACGCGGAGGCTGGCCATCCTTGCCAAGAACGAATTCTGCTGGGAGACCATCGATAACCTAAACAGACATATATACAGTGGTTTTACATGACAAATTGAAACTTTGGCATTAGCAAGCAATAGAAAAATATTTCATACCATCAAAATTAACCGGTCAAATAATGGAGGGATCCCAGAGAGCTCCTGATACAGCGATTTTAGCTGATTCGGAGGCAGAGACGTCTCTGTTTGGCTCCGGTTCTCGACGGAATCGTAATCCGGTGAATAAAAGCTTTCCACGCCACTGCCATTAATAAATTAAAGTTTAAAAGATAGAAGTAAAAAAAAAAAAATGTTTCTCGCGAACCAGAGGAGGAGGTGAAGCGTGGGAAAAAGGTTGGAACCTGAAACCGGGAAGAGCAGGTTTGACTGGAAAGAAGCCGAAGACGAAGAGGGAAAGACCGATCATTTGAATGATAACTGCGATTACGGTAAACAGTATTAATTTACTACACGATGTCGTTTTGGACATCATCTTCTCCTTCTTCTTCCTTGGGGATTGAGAGAGAGCATAAATTTTGAGAGTTCAATGGCGGATCTCAAAGGCAAGTCAAAGAGATTAATAGCGGATCTCGAAGGCAAGTCAAAGAGATTTCTGTGGCAAATAAACCAACAGACCATAGCTACTGCCAACTAAGTACTAACAGAGTAGAGAAAAAGGATGAATGAAAAAGGCAACAATGCCTATTATTCAGGGAAAAGTTTATAAAAGCATCCTTTTAGTAATTTCAGAAATTATTCAATTCAATTATTTAGAATAATATTATTTATAAAAAAAATTAATTACTCTAAGACTCCGTTTGAAGAGTCTAAAATTAGAGTTAAAATTAAAATTAAAATTAAAATTCTTAATTTCAGTATTTGGCAGCTATTTATAATTATAATTGAAATTTTAACTACAATTTAATGGAATTATAATATAACTAAAAAATCAATTTTACAATTTTATTATCAACCCATAAGAATTACAATTTCATAATCACCATTACAATTCTCTTTCCCACCGCCACTCCCAGCATCACCGCCACTACCACTGTCACCTCTATCTCCAGAACCACCTCCGATGACGGTGGTCCGTCACATTTGGTGACAGTGACTCGTATGATGGTCATGACTGGGGATGATGGCTCGCTGAACTGTCATCGTCGACGATCTACTACCACCACCATCGCTATCGTCGATGGTCCACCACCACTTCCAACTCAATCAAACACTTTTATCGTCACTAATTTTTTATTTAATTTCAATTTTAATTCCAATTTTTTATGTAAAACAAACGTTAAAATTATAATTTCAACAGAATTTTAATTCTAGAAAATTAGAATTGGAATTGAAATTGAATTTCAATTCCAATTCCAATTCTTGACCCAAACGGAGCCTAAAATCTCTTTTTCAAATTATAGTAAATCGTTTTTGTGTTTTTAAAATTATACTAAAATATTCTTATATTTTATTTCCGTTAAACAAATTCGTCATCCCGTCTAGACCATAAAAGTCAAAATTTAATTAAAATATTATTTTTAATGCACAAAATACCACTTTCCTTTCATCTTCTACCTCATCCATTAAAACTTTCTCTCTTTCCTGTGGCACAAAACCTCATCTCTTTCTTCTTCTTTAAATGCACAAAGATCACCAAAGTCCATCTCCAAATTTTCACTCTCTATTATATGCTTCTCCACCACCATTCGATCACCTTCTTTCTCCACCCAAAAATTGCTTCTTTTTTATCCACTCAACACATATTTTTACAAAATCTTCAATTTCATTATATTTCATGCATATTTTTTCTTCTTGTAGGTCTTATCAATATTCCCTCCTGGTATTACGCATATAATGCTATGCTCCCATGAAACCTATGGTTGTTCGAATGCAGACTAAGGTTGTTGTAAAATTGATAGAAAAAGCATTAGTGGTACTTGCCAATTTTCGGGAAATATACTAGTATCATAGTTTTCTAAAAAGAAAAACTCAGTTGCATTATCTATCACCGAAACTGAATATATAACAGCATTAAGTTGTTTCACTCAACTTCTTTGGATGAAAATACAACTATAAGATTTTGTACATATTTTAAATTGCATATCTATAAAGTGTAATAATACAAGTGTCATTAATCCTTTCAAAAATCCAGTTCACCATTCATACATTAAACATATAGACATTAGACATCATTTTCTTAGTGATCACGTTTACAAATGTCACATTAACATTGAGTTCGTCGAAACAAAGCAACAATTGACATATATTTTTATCAAACCCTCAGATAAAAAAGCTTTCTATTTCATAAGAAGGAAATTAGATATGATTGATACCTCTCAGGTATAAATTTTATATGTTTTATGGTGAAAATGATTGCTTGTTACATGACTTGATGATTTATGATTATTATATGCTTATTACATAGAGCTTTGCATGAATTATTGCAAATTTTTAGATGCATTTGATGTGTATTTAATGTGTTATATCATTTTGGTATCATTATACATCAAATATTGTCATTATGAAAGATTATAAACATGCATTTGAGTTATAAGTGATCAAATGCTCAAAATTCCCCTAGCTTTTTGTCCTAGCCTGTTGTAACGCCCATTACTCAATCCTAATGCCCATTATTTAATTCCAGACAGACCAAAATCACACCCGTTATACTTGGTAACACCTGTTATAAACCTAGGCGTAACAGGCGTTACTCGCGTAACAATCGTTATGGCGTGGGATTATAAAAGGTTGTTGTCGTTTTCAGAAAAATAAATTGACCAATTCTTTTAAATTAGTTTGTTTTCCCTATGAACTTTTTACCCTAAATCACTTTTACAACTCTCTAATGGCTTCAAAAAGAGGATCTTTAAGTAATATTGCTAAAAAAAAATCATGAAATCCAATTTGAATCTGTTGAACAATGATAAAAATATATCTAAGACAAAGAAGAATGGTATATGGATGTCCTATCCTTGCACCAGCTCTTGCAAAATCCAGTATGGCAAACAAAATGGGAACCTATTCCTTAAAATTCTTCAAGAATCTAGACTATATATTCATATATAGAGCCACTTTTTTGAACTTGGTATATGAAATTTCTCTAGCCTGAAAGTGAATTATACTGGTACCATGACATTTAAACTTAAAGGTGTTTCAACAACTCTATCATTTGACTCTTTTGGAGATATCTTTGGATGTTCTGTACCTGATGTGGGACCAAATCATGCTCCTCCAATTTTGAATCCCAATCTAATTTGGAAAAGGTTGACTGGAGAAGTGATTTTTTATCCATCCTCTAACTGGGTTACAAAGCTGAAAAGTTTGAGTTTCAGAATTTTCCATTGATTTATGGCATACTCTATTCTAGCAAAATCGAGGGAATATGGGATGATAATGTTTGAAGATCTGTTTGTTCTGGAGTGCATTGTCATAATTAGACTGTTTGTTAGTATTTGTGATATGAGGTAAAAAAATTAAATATCCTTATATTGTATTTGTTGTACAATTATTCGAGATATTTTTGTGTTAACCCTGTATACTTAGATGATAATATACAAACCAGTTTTTATTTTTTGTACTTTACAAATAATCAAAATAGTTTAGTAATAGAGAAATTTTTTCACAAATTGAGTGAATTAACCTTAACCTATAGCAGTTTTAATGGCCGCTTGAATTTCTTCAATCTTAGCGCGTTCAGATAACCTAACTGTCTACAAGAATTTTGCCCCCTCAAATTTAAAGTTCTAGTTTCGCCCCTGATTTCAAGGTTTATTGAATTATTTGAATCAATTGCTATGATAACTTCTAGAAATATTGTTCTTGCAATGTATGTTGCACTCATTGCAAAATATTTTCAATGTATCACTCCCGAGGATAACAAATTCATAGTGGAGATTAAAAATTCAGACTATATAAGAGGTTGTACAATTAGAGAAATATCAATTGATGTGGAGATCATACCTTTCATTGAATCTTGCTCAAGTGATGAGGAGCGACAAGAGCAAACGACAACTATTTTGTCTACTAGACTTCTAGCATGCAAAGAAAATGTTCCATCATTCCTTTCAGACATTCAAGTAAAAGTACAGCGGCTAAATGATAGAGTGAATGCTATGAAGAGGAATTTGAATAAAAGATTGATTGAACTATATGATCAACTTACTGCCATGGGCAATGTTTAGGAGATGATTCTTTATGTTCTTTTCGAAGATTAATCATCTCTTATATCGATATGAAAGTGCCTCTATCTCAATCTTCAACCAGGTATTCATTCTCCCTATCTTTCAACCAAGGACAGCCTTAAATTAGAAATGCAACAACACATTTATAAACCCACCTCAAGTGCAAAAAGTCAAAAAGCCCCTTCGAGGCTCCGAGCGGCTACTGCTCGCCCACCTTCTCCTTTCCCTTGGAGGACTCCCCTATATACAAACCAAATCTCCGATAAGACACCACATTAAACCAACATAGCACATTCAAACACATATACACACTCATTTCAAACAAGTTACGCATGTTACTTTCATGTTCAAGGTCCTTATTTCACTAAGTCACTTGCCATTCCAAAACAATACTCATAAGGAGTTTAAACCCCATTTTCATTCCATACAACATCAATAACATATCTTATAAGCATACTCAAACAAGTTTGGGTTCACGTTCTAGCCTAGGTTTCATGCCAAAGCATTTTGAACTTTATTGGTCGCAAGCACCTAAATACACTTCATATCCAAATTCAAACATGTCATTCACCTCCTATATGCTACAATTACTCATCAAATTTCTGCATTACACACACATATCAATTACACATACAAAGTAAAACAAAAACCCTAACTTTAGGACTAATTCAATTCGTCCTAAGAGAGGCCTAAGCTATCCAACCCTATTTTCGCAATTAAAGCTTATAATTCTTTGCTTAAACATTTTAATTGAACACTTTCAATCCTAATTACACCGACTCAACCCAAATACCCCAAGCTTGCCCTAATAGATTCAGATTTAGGGGTTTCTCCCAAACCAACCTCATTTTCTTCAATTAAACATACCATCATGCAATTCAAACTACCAATTACACTTGTAACAAGACAATTCAACAAAAACCAACCAAATTTCCCATTTTCCC